>JAKTWT010000059.1:0-141780 GCA_030582155.1 Hansenula lynferdii | reverse complement strand
AATTGGTTCGTGACAACAAATTGATTGGTAACTTCACCTTATCAGGTATTCCACCAGCACCAAAGGGTGTTCCACAAATCGAAGTTTCCTTCGATATTGATGCTGATGGTATCATCAACGTCTCTGCTAGAGATAAAGCTTCCAACAAGGATGCTTCTATCCAAGTTGCCGGTTCATCTGGTTTATCTGATGCTGAAATTGAAAAGATGGTCAACGATGCTGAAAAATACGCTGAACAAGATAAATCAAGAAGAGAAGCTGTTGAAAATGCCAACAGAGCTGATCAAGCTGTCACTGATACTGAAAAATCCTTAAAAGAATTTGAAGGTAAGATTGATCAAGCTAAAGCTGATGAAGTTCATAAACAAATCACATCATTAAGAGAATTAATTGCTAGAGCTCAAGGTGGTGAAGAAGTTGATGCTGAAGAATTAAAGACCAAGACTGATGAATTAAGACAAAGTTCTATGAAATTATTTGAAGAATTATACAAAAACAATGAAGAAGCTGAGAAAAAATCTGATGAAGATAAGAAATAGATAAATCTAAACTTTTAAAATTTATCTTGATGCGTTATGCCTAAATTCGTTTTTATGAAATTTCATTGAATAAGAAAAAAAAAAAAATTACACATGTTAACACTCCTGATGAGTTGGATTTTAATTCTATTTTTTCGATCATTTTCTAATTTTTTTTGATCTTTCATCTTGTACATAGGTTCATGGTGATGAAAGTGAAAAGAAATAGATTTTGCAATTGGAGAAGAGAGTTGAAGTTTCAAGGATTTGTATATAGGTTAATTATAATTTTGTTACTATTTGAAACTGTAGATCAGAACCTCTATTTTGATTCCATACGAGTATAGATTTGATCTATTTCGATCTATATTTACTCGCGATGAGAAGATTTAATTATTCGAGGCAAAAAAAGAATCAACAGTAAATTACACAAAAGCGAGAGCATTTATGTCGACATAAATATTGATATGTACTTTACTGTTTTGGTTTAGATAACCATGAACATACCACAGCGTTTGGAACTGGTTGGGGACTTTAAGACTCAGCATGTCACAAAACTTAAATTTATATTTCAAACATTATCGAGATCAAATCATTAATTCTACTTTCAATGAATTTAAAAAGAGTCCACTAGAAATTGATTTCACTAGAATTATTCAAGTCGATCGACTAGCTGCTTATTCACCCATTGATCTAAAAAGTAACGAGTTTCTACTAAAGTATTTGGACTTCATCTTCGAAGAATATATTCCTACTTTGAAAAAGAATCTAGAGGATGAATCCAGACCAGCATGGTTAGAAGATGATTTGAGTTGTTTATCCATTTACAAGGTTCTTCTAATATGTCCTTATAATAAATGGGATAACGAAGTGGGAAGTGAGCCTGTGAAAGCTACGCTGTCTGTGAATGGTGAAATGACGCTTAAACTTGTCGATTTCGCCAACGCTGGTACTACTGTGGATATGGACTTAAGATTACTTCTCGATGAATTGAAGAATGATTTATTAGAATTGGACGCTGAAATTAATAACAGATTAATTGAAAAAGATGTTGGTGAGTCTTTGAAAATCATCAAGGGTTGTATTTTCAGATTGATGAAGTTTATAAAGACCGCTCATAATAAAAAAATTACCAAGAGGTCAGAAGCAACAGCTGAATTAAAGTTTGCTGGTGATGCATTGGAATCAATTCTAGAGTTTTTCAATTATCTATTCTACCCAGAAACAGAACACGAGATGGAAGTTTTTGTACGTGAAAGAATTTCAGTCTTGGAACCAAAGTCCACAGAGTATGATGATTCATTTGTTATAATACCAGACCTCACAATATCCAATGATGAATTATTCCCATTCCTTTCTACAGATATTCCACTAAACAATGCTGCCCTTGTTTTGTGTGAAATGAAGAAGCTGCCTGTTAGAACTCAATTGAACTCTGCACTTTCATTGCGTATTTTAAAACAGGTAATTGTGCAAATGCATTGTTTAGAGTTACAGAATGCATTCGTTTTTGATGGATATAATTTAACCTTTATATCAACACCACATATAAGTGAATTGGAGATTGAAATTGTCGAGGATGAGAATCATGTTTTAAAAATGAAGACAAATATCAAAATCGTTACAATAAGCAATGGCCAATTGTTCAAAGGATTTTATTGTAATGAAGAGAACAAAATTGACCAACTATCGATGAACTCTGGATTGTCCTTTTTTGCATTATTATCAGCAGTAATGTTTCGCAACTGGAAATCAATGAATAAAGATCTAAATGATGAATTTTCTTCCATAACAACATTGGCGTACTATATGAAAGTTGGAAGATTGGGGAAAGGAGTTTACAGGTTTGATAATTCATCAACTACTAGTGATGGCTCTTCTAGTTCTGGAAGTAGTGAAGATTCACAAGATAATCAGGACTCTAATAGAAACTTAAAATTAAGAAGGTACAATAAAGTTGCCAAATTCTCACCAGTTGCTTTAGAATCATCAACCAATACGTACAGGGGAAAGAACTTTGCAAATATCACAGATAAAGAAGCTGATATCGAGTATACCGATGGATATAAACTTGAAGAGTTCATTCATAGCTATGGATGTTTTGATAGAATTTTGAATGAAAATCTTGAAGATCATCCTTCTTCTATCTCCTGTTTAATATCGGTTTCAAACTTGATCAAGCTTTTTCAAAATGGTATGATTTATGATGTTAACCTCTTGGAAAAGCTGAAGGCTTATGATGCAGATTATAAAATGGTGCTCAAGTTTACGGGAAGATTCCCTAGAAATGAAGATTATAGAATCAAAATTCATCAAAATGAACTAAATATGTATCAATTGATTGAGGATTACAATGCGAAGCAAACGGATGATACCAAGAGGTTCAGATGTCCCAAGCTAGTGCTGAATGCTGTTTCAGATGAACTTGGTAAATGCCTAATTATGGAACGTGTTATTGGTCTTTCTGCAGCTCATGTTAGGGATAAGGTGAAATTCCAAGAAATTGGCTTAAAGCAGTTGGAATTGTTTCACAATGAGATCGGAGTAATGCACATGGATATAAACAGAGGGAATGTGTTGGTCAATGAATCCCAAGAGATTGTGTATTTTTTGGATTTTGGGAATTCTGTTTTGTGCCGTGGAATGCCAGACTCCAAATACGAGATGCAGTGTCGAGAGGAGGAAGATCTCTTTATGGGGTTGTTTGAATTAACAAGCTGAATTGGGACTGCAATTTTCCCGTTGCAATTGGCTACATTTAATCAAATTTGTTTTCTATTATTAAATTTAGCGTAGTTTATATTGTTTCTGCGCGTACCAGAAATTTGAATCTCAATAATTAGGTAGTATACAATTAAAAGACCTTTGAACAAATTTAACAACGTTACAATAAAGCCAAACAACAACAAATCACAATGCAAGTTTCGCCTTTGACAAAGATAATATCGCTCTCTGTTTTTCTAGCAACGGGGTTTCTTTTAATCATATTGAGCTGCGCTCTCTGGAGTAACTGGTACCCCTTATATGTCGGTGAGTGTATTCTTTGAAAGAGCATTGATTGGGCTTGTACTAACGAACAACATCTTTAGTCGGTATCTTTCTGATAGCACCCATTCCCAATGCCCTGTTCAGTCGCACAGAATTTGACGATTTCATGAGTGATTCCTCGAGGTGAGTTTTAGTCAGTTGATACGGTGAAATTTAAACAAAACACTAACAATCCAGCACAACAAACGATCTAGCAAAATTCTTAACGGGCTCTTTGGTGCTCAGTGGGATCGCATTGCCAATTGTGTTGCACCATGTGAGACTAGTTGGTTTACCAGCAACTGTGATGAGTATGACTGGTGGGTTGATTGTGTACTCTTCAATCATTATATTCGGCATGTTTTTCCATGAGAATGAGGATGAGTATTGAGATGAATTATCACGCTAGATTATTAGAAAAGAGTCAGGTGTATGAATCACGTTTATTCTCTATAAATGTTTTCGGTGCTTTGAATGACCTAGAATAACATCGAAAATCGTTCATTTGAGCTGCAAAAAAGACAGCTATTTAAACAACAATCACACCATTAATCTAAACACACCTACAGACAAACCACACACCAACAAATCATCATGGAAACCTTCAAAAGTACCCAATTTGTAGAACGTAATATGGCTGTATAGTGCGCCGAAAATTCGCGAATGGTCATCTCTGATAACAACTGAAAAGTCTCGAGAAATCTTAACTTCCACTCACTAAAATAGTATAATCACCACATTTTCATCAAAATGGCTGAAACTATTGCTAAAGAAGCCCGTGCTGCCTCCACGGTACTGAAAACGCTGACAAATGAAGAGAGAAGCTCTGCCTTGCAGGCTGTCCACGATGCCTTGAAATCCCACAAGGCTGAGATCCTGAAGGCTAATGTCCAGGACATGGAAGCTGCTAAAGATCAAGACTTGTCTTCGTCTTTGATCAAACGTTTGGACTTGAGCACCGGCGACAAGTTCGATGTGATGCTTCAAGGTGTCCTAGACGTTGCTGCCCTTGAGGATCCAGTGGGTAAAATCACACTAGCTACCAAATTAGATGATGGACTGGATTTATTTAGACTCACTGCACCAGTTGGTGTATTGTTGATTATCTTCGAATCAAGACCTGAAGTGATTGCCAACATCACTGCATTAGCCATCAAATCTGGTAATACAGCTATTTTGAAAGGTGGAAAGGAATCATTATTTACATTCACTGCAATGGCCAATGTTGTTAATGAAGCCCTGTCGAAAACAACTGTTCCTGAGAAAGCTGTACAATTGATTGCATCAAGACAGGACGTTGCTGATCTACTGGATCAGGATAAATACATTGATCTTGTCATTCCAAGAGGTTCAAATGAATTGGTCCGTAATATTAAAAACAATACTAAAATTCCAGTTTTAGGTCATGCTGATGGTATTTGTTCAATTTATGTTGATAAAGAAGCCGATTTGGAGATGGCTTCTAAAATTGTTTTCGATGCAAAGACAAATTATCCAGCTGGTTGTAACGCAGTGGAACAATTATTGATACATAAAGATTTAAGTGATAAAGTATCAAAAATTGTTGATCGTCTAATACAAGCTGATGTTACATTACATCCAACAAAAGATGTTGAATCTACATTACCATCAAATGCAAAATTTGTTCCAGCTGTTGATGGTGATTTTGATAAAGAATTTTTATCATTTGATATTGCTGTTAAATTTGTTGATTCTTTAGAGGATGCAATTACTCATATTAATTTACATTCTTCGAAACATACAGAATCAATAATTACTGAAAATAAAACCACTGCTGAGAAATTTCTTAAAGCTATTGATTCTGCAGGTGTTTATTGGAATGCATCAACTAGATTTGCCGATGGATTTAGATATGGATTCGGTACAGAAGTTGGTATATCAACAAATAAAATTCATGCAAGAGGTCCAGTAGGATTAGAAGGTTTAGTTATTTATCAATATCAAATAAGAGGTCATGGTCAAATCGTGGGTGATTATTTAGGTGGTGGTGGTTCAAGACCATTTATTCATCAAAATATTGATATTAAAGATGTTCGTTTTTGAAAACAAATTATATACATTTAATGATACGCAAATAAGCAACTGAATTAAATAAAAAACTCCCTCGACGTAAGAAATAGATCAATAGAATTTCAAAGTTAATTCTTACATCAATTGACAATCTACATTTATTCAATTGAATATGATTTATTAAGCTTAAAGTATTATGCAAAATCTGCTTCTCTCATCTCACCATATTGACCTCTTGATTTAGTTGTATCATACATTCTAATAATTTTATCTTGCCCTCCTTCAACTTGTGAAAATGCAAATCCTCTTTGTTTTCTCATACGAGAAACTTGTCTGACTTTTCTAATGGCTTTTTGAAATTGTTCAATTCTTGGTCTATAATTTGCTGTATTGAATTTTTGAATCTCTTGAACATAATGATAACTTTCTGGATAATACATTCTTTTGTAATATTTCCATGCAAAATCTCTTAACAAACATAATGTCGGTAGAACAACAATCATTGCCCAAAATGTAGCACTAGTGTATAAATGTTGTAAGACACCAACATATTCTTTTGAAACATTAACTAAAGGTGCCACTGTAGAGTAAACAGGGAAAAACACCAACCAAAACAAAAACGAACCAGGAATGGCATACAGTGTAAACTTGGTCCATGAATTTGTAATCAAAGCAGCTTTACCTAATACAGTTAATACAGAGGCTGTATAAACTGCTGTACCCCAAGTCCAATGATCTGCAGTTTCACCACCATTTAATGCCATATCATATCTATAAAACAAAATACTACCAACAAATATGATTGCAGAATGGAAAAAGCCATTAACAACCCAACCCCAAAAAATTGTCACATTGAAAAAAGTTCCCTTTTGTCCCAATTGATAAAGTTGTGGGTATTGATCTAATAATCTAGCAGAGACAAATTGATCGAAAACTCCAATAACAAAAGGTGGTAACACAGTAAAGAAAACATTATAAAAAGTTAAAGTCCATGATTCCATAATAGATTGACCTGAAAAACAATTCATGAAAACAAACCAAAATTGTGTCATATAAAGTGCAATATTCTTATAAAAAGAATATAAAATGGCTTGACTAATTCTTTGATAACTCCATGCACCATGAACCAATAATAATTTCTTTAAATATTTAAATTGTCCAATGGCAAAATCTGCACTTCTTGCAGCTTGCATACCTTCCATACCACTAATACCAACACCAACATGTGCAGCTTGAATCATACTAACATCATTAGCACCATCACCAATTGCCAATAATAAGGCTTTTTTCTTCTTTTTGACCATCTTGACGACTAAAGCTTTTTGTAAAGGTGAAACTCTGCAACAAATGACAGCTTTACATAGACATCCTAATTCTAATAATAAATCATCACATTCATCCAATGCATAACCTAATGATTTACCATCAATGATCAATGCCAATGTATCAATTTCATTTTTAGAAATTTTATATTCTCTAATAGCTCTTAATTTGGTCATTAAATTATGTCTTGTAGCTTCCACACTTTCTTCATTAACAATTAACAAATTCATATCTTCACTTAATAATTTACAACTCATACCAATATTAATAGCAGTTTCTTGACGATCACCTGTCAAAACCCAAATCTTAATACCAGCGTCTTGTAAAGTATGAATAGTCTCTGGAACACCATCTTGAAGTTTATCCTCAATAGCAGTTGCACCTAATAAAAATAATTTTTTTTCAATTAATTCTGCAGCATCATCTAATTTTTGTGCTCTATCATCCATATCGGTAGCTGCAGCTTCATAAATCTTATTCCATTCTTTATATTCTTCCAATGTAATTTCTCTAGATGCAATACATAATGTTCTTAACCCTTCAGCTGCATAATCTTCCAAATGACGAGTTGTAGCGGAAACATATGGATTTTCTTCGTGTAATCTTTCCAAAATAACAGTATCAGCACCTTTACAAAATAATTTTATTGAACCATCTGGGAATCTAAAGATAGCAGACATTCTTTTTCTTGTAGAATTAAATTCACAAACATGTAATAATTCATATTCTTTAGTTTCACCATTAATTTCCACTGCAACGGATTTTGGTTTACGAACGGCAAATTTATAACCTAAATCTGCACCACCTTGCACTAAAGCACCTTCATCAGGTGAAGCAGCTTGATATTTAATGGATCCATCTGCTTGAAATTCAGGAATAACAGTATGACAAGTGGCTAAAAGTGTTAAAAATTCATCAATTATATTAGAGTCATCACCATTAGATAAATTGGATTGTAATTTATCGAAATTATGGAATCCAATCTCCACACCTTCGATAATTTTAGCATGTTTATCCTCTGGAATTTCATCGATATAACAATGTCCCGCTATTGAACATGATTTAAACTCCATAATATTTCTAGTCAATGTCCCAGTTTTATCACTAAAGATATATTCAATTTGACCTAATTCTTCAACCAAACTTGAAGTTCTCACTGCTGTTGGAGTATCACTTTCCTCATCATAAAGATCTAAATCAGATGCAATCATATACGCTTGATAATATTTAATACATTCGACAGTGACGAATAAAGAGATTGGAACCAAATTGGAGAATAAAATCCAATATGTTAATAAATCTTTGAAAAACAACCCCACTTTACTTTGTCCTTCAATGTACAAATATTTCAAATGGCTTGAATTAGCAGATATGGTGATAACATTACCAATTGATGAAATTAATGCAAATAAAATCAATAACCCAAAAAGCACAATGATTTGTAAATTAATAATTCTCTCCACTGCAGTTCTTTTGATTGGTGTTGCTGTAGCATTTCTCATTAGTTTAGTTTCATGTCCTGTAAACACTACAAGACCATGAATCCAAGCAGTATTTCTCAATGTAGCACCTCTTAATAACAATTGATCTGGAGATAATGGATATTCTTTGTTATACAGATTTAAATTACCTTCATAAGTGTAAAGACTTGAATTTGGTTGTTCAGAGAAAATCTTACCTCTCATTGAGATCAAATCAGTTGGTGATACTAAATGACATGTTTCAGATTTGGCTTGTTTAATTTTTAAATTTGTTTCACCATCAAGATTTGCAGTTTCAATATAACATAAACCTTCAGGTTCAGATGATGTTAAAAGGACAAGATCTGCAGGAATTGCTTCTTCAGATTTAACACTAACAATATCCCCCACTGAAACATTAATCCATTTTTTGGTTATAAATTCACCATGATCAGGTGAAAGAACTTCAACTTTTGATGAGTTTAATTCACTATCCGAGTTTGCTCTTTTCAAATCCTCAAAGATTTCCTTAATAGCAGAAACCAATAGCACTACTAATAATGTACCAATTGTGGTGTATCTATTTGTTGGTGAAACATCTGGAACTTGTTGAATAATTGAAGTGAATAAAAAGAATAAATTGGCATATTTGGAAAATTCTTGAAATAAAAACTTTGGTAAGAATGTTGCAAAATTATATTTTGTTGTTGAGACATGATTATCACCATAACCAAAAGCTTGGTTTGAAGTTTTGTCATTTAAATGAATTATTCTTGGACCTTTGTTAACATCCAATGTACGTTTACGACCTCTTATCTTATCATAAATACGACGAATATCAAACATATTCCTTTCATCCTCGTGAAGATCTCTTTCTGGTGCTGGTCTATTGTCCCTTTGACTTGTTGTTGTTGGATCTATGAATGGGTCATCATGACTTGGATACTCTGTTAACGGTATCCCGACGTCTTGGTACTCATTTGTCAACCCCAGCCTCTGTCTAACATTAGAAAAAATCCCTCTATTGTTATTATTGCTTGAAGACGCCGTTGGATCTCTGAATGGATCTGTGGAATCATCTAAATCGTTTTCAATGGATTTATCATTAAATGGGTTATCAAAATCAACAGTCTCTTGAGGTATTATACCATTTCTTATATTTTCAAATTGATCATCTTTGATATTGGAATAAGCACTCTCTGTATTGACAGAGTCACCTAGCAAATCAGCATCAAATTGTGAATCGTCATGTGTTGATCCATGTGTCCTTACATTTGGAGGTGAATGTGATAATAGATCAATATCAAACAATGTGTTTTCCTGTTGCCGATTGTTATTGTTCCTTCTCTGTGCTTTATTTTCTTCCCCAAAGGGATCGTCTGATGGGAAAAGCGACATTGTGCAATGAATTCACAGACAATATGATGCCAATTGACAATTTGATTTATCTACCGAGTTGAAAATGTCATAAAATTTAATAGGTTATTCTTGTGGTTTCAGAAAATCGGAATCTACTTTTTTCGCGCGTGGCCCAACCAGCTCAGCCTAAATATCTAGTAATAACTAAAAATGCTTATAATTCATAATGCTAATATACAGGAAACCAAACTAGTGTACAGAACGATGCAGTGGTGGAAGTATTGTATATGTTGTAATCAGTTTGTGGCCAAAGTCTGCTGTTGAGCTGGTTCTTCTTCGTACTCGACTTCCACTCTAGCACGTCTTCTTTTAGCCTTGTCGTCTTTGGTTTGTTGTCTCTTTTTACGCTTCTTTTCAGCTTCTTCGTCACTTGAATCGTCATCACTTGATTCAGAGGCATCGTTGCCATCTTCAGCATCTGACCCGTCTAACCATCTCTCTAAATCTTCAACATCAACCAAGTCTTCATCACCATCGTCTTCAACGTATTCAATTTCACCAACGTCACTGTCGTCTTCTTCGTCTTCCAATTCACTATCGTAGTCTTCTTCTTCCTCTTGTTCCAAACCTTCTTCATCCTCAACATGACCAAGAACTTTCTTCCATATTTTTTCATCAACATTCAATGGTTTATCACCATAAGCACCACTTTTCAATCTATCCAACAATTCCTTTTCAATGGCTTTTTCAATCTTGGCAGCTGCAAGTGCCTTTCTTTCTCTGTTTTCCTCTCTTCTCTTGACTTTATGTTTCACACCAACATAATGTCTTTCTTCATCTCTCAAGGCTAAACGACGTTCTGTAATGGCAACTTGTGTTAATCTGGTTAATCTTTGTTTACATTTGTGAATCAAAAATTTGTTCCAGTATAACAAATGATTATCAACTTGTTCCAATGCCTTTGTATAATTCTTGGATAATTTAATTCTTTCCCATAGTTTAGCAGGGGTATGTGCTCTTTCTGCAGTCTTCATATACAGATAAAGTTTCCCATCAACATTCTTCACAGTAGCATATCTGGCATTGGCCAATGGACATGATTGTCTTGAACAAAGACCACTAACATTGTATTCATTTCTACAGAAATTTTGGTCTTTTGTAGTTTTCAGTTTAAATGAACAAAACTGTTGATTAATGACTTGCCAAATAATCTAGAAAAAATTGTTAGTACTTGGTACACAAGAAGCACTCTCTGAATCACACTCACTTCATCAGACATCTTTTATAATTGGATATTCCTCTAGATCTATCTATTGCAAAAGGGTATAAAAACAAGTTCCCTATATAAAATTTCTATTTTCCTCTAAATGCAGGCAAAAAAAAATTTTAAAATTGATTTGGTAAAGACACTAATCATCTCCGCGAAAACAGAAATTGGATTATGTAATGATTATATAACATCAGACCCATCACCCTACCATCAGCTAATGAACCGTGCAATTGTCAGCAATGATATAGACCCATTCAATGATACCCGTGGGTTGTACCCCAATTGGAATTAGACTCATCAGCCATGTCATACCAATCAATTGCATTTCAACTGTTCAACTTGAACGACTACGGAATCAAGCTTTTCCCAGCTTTCAAAATCGATACTCTATACCTTTCAAAATTTCAAATTGTTGAAAAGTTCCCGGCTCAACATACAGATGTCGATGAAGGTAGTTCACAAAGACCTGATAAATTGTTTTTAGTTCCATCAGATAACCATGCTTCATTGTTGAAGAACTTCCCATTCACTGCATTGCTAAGAGATGAATTATTCCATATTAATACAACAAAGCAAGTCCTACACAATGCTTTACCTTTATTCAACGTGGAGTATAATTATATCTTGATTTTATATTTTGACACACAGGAAACAGCTGATTCAGTGCTAAAATATTTAAAAACAACGGGTTTACAAAGTGTCAATACTGAAAGTGTCAATCAATTTATTAAAATTAAAGAAGATGAAATTGATGAAAAAATTTATAAAGAATCTCAAGGTAGAGATAGATTACAGAAGAAAGTCAATCCAAAACATAGCAAAGAAGTTCCATTATTATCAAACCATGTCAAAATCTTGCAAGATGATGAACAATACAAAGAAGTTTATCTACAATTGATCCAACAATTTGATTCAGAGTTTTTACACTCTGAATCTGCAAATTTTGAGTATGATTCTAAATTACAAAAAAATGTTGTATAAAGCCATTTAATATATTGAGCTGTGAATGGGCTTATTCACTAAAGTCGCATTATGCAGTTGAATTATCAAATTGTTATAACTACATGGACAAGTCACACTAACAAAATGTTGATTAAATAATGTAAACTAGCTTATAAAAATCTAACTTGTGGTTCCATTAAAATGAAATGTTTCACCAGTAGAGTCAACAGTATAATCACCTTCATATATGAAATCACCAGTAGAATACTCGGGGCCTTTCTCAGCTTCGAACGATAAGACTGGACCCGTATAACCTTCACTACCACCTGGATTATACCAACGACCTTCCACTTTATCACCATCAGCTTTGTACTCACCAGGTTGGAAAACTTTCAATTCCAACCTATCTTGAATGAAATTGACATCAGTTGCATGATTATAAGCACCAGCTTTAACTGAGACCCAACCTGGTTCTAAATCTTCACTGAAACTTAAGCGATAATATGCAATACTGGAAGAAGCCTTGATATTGGCATTTGGTGGCTCAAAAGCAGAAATTGCTTGGAATATTGTAAAGATAGCCAAGGATTGCTTGATGAAATGCATGGTTTATAATGTGTGATATTTTAGAGATGAAGTTAAAAGTCGTCTCAACCTCATCGACGAAGGACCCTTTATATATACCTTGACTTATAGAGCATTTTAGCCCCTGAGCGTATAAATAGAAACACAACACACAGTCATTTATGAGAGTTGTGTGTTGTGTATGTGTTGTTGTTGTTTGAGAAATTCTATATTCGAATCCGATTAGTCAAATCGCAAATCTTGCGTATACGTTCCAATTATAGATGTGATCTTCTAGGAACTCAGATCTAAAGTATTCGCTGATCAATGAATTGCAAATATAAAATGTTAGGTTGAATAGATTCGATTTTCCAGGTTCCAAATTTCATATTTCAAATTCTAAGCTACTTTTATATGCATTTCAATAAAATGATGATCAATCTACATAGATCAAAAATGTGCGTAATATTGTATTGATTGATATAATTTATCTATATATATAAATATATTCAAGTGAAGGCAGTCCCATTAAAGAAAGAGATTTCATTGGTATCTTTTTCAGTGAACTTACCAACGAAATCAAAAACACTACCAGTAGCATATTCAGAATCACTAGATTCACCACTGATTCTAATTGAAAGACCATTTTTAGCCTCTTCAGCGTTATAGGTCCAAGTACCCACGATACTATCATCGTTTAAACTGATATCTCTATATCTTTCTAACCCATCAAAGGTCTCATACTTGTTCAAAGTAATTGTTCTACCTGCTTGAGATGAAACTCTACCTGCTAAAGTGAAAACACCATCTTTATCAACACCATCTGGATAATAAATTGAATAATATGCTTTATTCCCAGCGCTTGAACCAACAAATTTTGGTGGATCAAGAGCTAAGACCCATGGAATTAAAGCTGTAATTGAAGCGATTTTTGTGAAAAGCATTTTAAAAGTTGTTTAATCTTAATTGATTGATACTATTCACATTTCATTGCATCGAACTCAGTAAATATCTGTACTCTTTTATATAATTGTCGAGTATGATCTTAATCATGTTATACTAGTTTAATTGTAAACATCAACCAGCCCTAAAAATAGCCAACGTGACCTATGGTACGGAACTATAGTCATCGTTCAAATGTATTCTATTTCTACTATGATTAATAAAGTTGAAACGAAAGTTGACAGAAATACAACATGCCAGCTCTGCTTAGTCCCAGGTTATCTTAAACGTGAGTCGGGATCAAACATACCTCGAGTTGAAGAAAGCTTTTGATATTAAAAGATCTACAATGAAATCAAATATACCTTGATCTCTGGATTTGAAAAATTATCAATGCGATGTCTAATCGGGTGAAGTGTTTAGTGTTTGTCAACATTGAAGTTTGAGACATTGTGTCCTGATGCAGGTACAAACTACCCCAGAGTCACAAAAATTTTTGTGAAAGTACTGATGAATTCCAAATAGCGTGATCATGAGAGTGAAGTAGAAATGAGTCTCTAACATGGATTACTTTCAGAGTCATTCCTAGTTCCTAACTAGTGATTAAAAATCAAACCACCATGTCATTCATTTGACCTTGCAGATATAATTGCTCGTCTGCACTACATGGCTAACTCCATTTTTTGACTGAAATACAAATGAAATCATGACTGCTCACTTCTAAGTTTAATTCTTCTGAGACAGCAACAATTTTGATTAAAATCAAACTTCACTCATACATTCATGTTTTTCAATTTTCCAGAAGTTCCAAATTTATGCATGGAACATTTTTACAGTATGCACAATTTTCTATTTTTAGTTGGACCCCTAAATCCTTAATAATTTGAGGTTAAAGATCTAAACTCTACGTATGTTTCCATAACTGAAGAATTTACCTGTATTGACTCAATTTACATCAATCAACTAAGTTGAGGCAGTTCCATTGAAAAGATAAATCTCACCAGTACCATCAACCACGTATTTACCAAGTATATCAAAAGTGGTTCCATCGGTAGATACTGAACTTGATTCACCGTAAAGTCTAACATAAATGTTATCATCAGTATCTTTTGGGTTATAAATCCAAGTTCCATGAAATAATTCATCTTTCAAAATGAATTCTCCCAAGGGAGTTAGTCCATCTGAATATGTTGACTCATTGAACTTGACAAGGTTGTTTTTACTTGAACTAAGTTTTCCTGAGATTGTAATAACACCAGGATCACGAAGACCATCTTGTTCATTAATGGAATAAGTGATTCTGTTTCTCAAAGTTGTTGCATGAACATATGGTGGACTTAATCCTAAAACTGCTGAAACAAGTAGTGAAAATAATGGGAAAAGTTTAGAGACAAGCATTGTGATGATATATTGATTGAATCACGTATACATCATTATCGTCGTGTGACATTACAATGGATTATACGCCCCTTTTATATCTCAAGAATCTCAAACTTTTGCCCTAGCAAATGATAATAATCTTGGTATATGAGTGATTTTGAACTGTACTATCAGGGTTTATATAGAGTTTACGTAAATTAGAATCCGCTTAGTAAAAGTTATGTTGATCTTTTGGATCTACGATTATAGATCTTGACAATTTGATTTTTTGATATGGGGATGCTTTCAAGTACATTGCTTTACAAGATAGCTAATTTTTAATTAATTGCTTGTAATCGATTGTAATATTCAGCTATACATACATAGTAATCAAATATTTACCGAGATCAGCTTCAAACTCAGTCGCTGTTCATGGTATATGATATAAGTGAATATTGGATTTTAACAGACAAACCTACATGCGTGGATAAGACAATTTTTGTGAATTCAAATAGCTAAAACATTCTATCAACAACTAAGTTGAAACAATCACTCTAGCAGTCTCTCTATCTTCTCTGGAATTCATAGTTGGATAGTAAACAACATCAAAAGCAAATTCACTGTCCTCAACAGAATCTGTCTTTGTAAACCCAGTAATAGTAATAGAAGCTGATCCACCTCTTGGGATTGAGTGTAATCCAACAATTCCAGATCCACCAGAACTCCCTTGATTTCTGACCAAATTGTATAGTTGAAGAGAACCTTCAGCAATTGTTAAATTATTTGATGATGAATCTGTAAATCCACCATTAACCCAAATCTTTCTTCCAGATTCTATATCTGACTCAGGGAACTCAATACGATAAAGTACTTGATCTTTATCATCACCAACTATAGAAGCTTTTCCAATTGGTGAAAAGGCTAGGATTGATTGAGATAGGGCTAATAATGAGACGATAGATTTTAAAACCATTGTGTGATTGATATAGTGATAATTATTCAAAGTCAAAGGTGTCATGATATCCTCGATTCAAATTGAGGATCTATTCCTCTTTATGTACTCTTTTTTTTGTGGAAATACACGTGAAGTATTAGACAAATAGGCGTTAATGATGTTTAATCCAAGACAATTGGATTGGTTTGAAGAAAAAAGTGTAGAAGTCAGACATATAGACCTTGTAACTTGTTGATGACCAAAGGTCCGCTTACTTCAGCGAATAACTAATAACTGTTGATCTGCTAATCCTTTAATTGTAACATTGAGATTAGATCAGCTCATATCAACTTGTTAGTTCTTTCTAATGGTTCTTCGTAATCTAATTGCATCTAATCAATTGCAAGCTGGAAATTTTAAACAAATTGCATTTGATCAGTTGAAGATTTTACATGAAAATGTTGGGAATCTTCATTTAATATGTGGGTAACGTTCGTGTAGATGAAAAGAAGGAACAAGTTTATTAATTGTTGATTTTGAAGATTGTATTTTCCAGTCTGAAAATGATCAATAAGAATTTATTGATAGTAGTTATAATTACATATATTGTTTAGTAGTAGGCATATCATATATTTATTTAAATCATAATTTCTGTTGATATTTTATTCAAGTTGAAGCAACCAATTCAATATCTTCTCTTCCTTCTTTAGTGTTTGGATCTGGATAATAAACAATATTAAATTTAAATTCAGCACCTTTAGCATCATCTTGACAAGTTTTTGCAATCCCAGTAATTCTAAAATCTGCTTCTGATTGACTATTACGAGAATAATCACCACTGAAACCTGAACCACTAATACTAATTCTTTGTTCAGATAAACCAAAGAGTAAGGCAGAGTTTTGAGCAATTGTTAAATTTTTTTGAGATGATTCAGTTGGATGACCACTAATATGAAATTTAGCCTTTTCAGCTAATTGATTACTTGGGAAGTAAATATGATAAATGACTTGATCATTATCGTTACCAACTAATTCAGTAGTGACTTTTGGTTCCAATGAGAAGACTGATGATGATAAAGCTAAAATTGAGACGATTGATTTAAAGAGCATTTTGTATTGAATGTTTGAGTTATTGATATTGAATGAGTACAGAATAAAATGGAAATAATCGTGGAAGTTAACCACCTTTTATATACCCTTTCATCTAGTTTAACATATCGTGCATCGAATACATCATCATAGCAATTGGAATGACTTAGAGCTGAAGGACTTGCTCTATTGTTAACTAAAAGGGTCCTAAATCCATCTTTTCTACTCGAGAAACGTTTATGATTTTAGTCCGATTACATCAGCAATGGTGGTTTTGTAGATCTGTTTACTGTTCTAAAAATATAACAATAATCATTTAATTTAGAAACAGGCTCGATCAACTACACTTGGTTTGTTTTTTTAATAGTACACGAAGATTGAATTAAATTAATAATCAGTTAAAAGTCTGTTAAGATTGAGTCCAATGGTATCAGAAATGGATATTATGGACACATTTTGGATATTGAATGAAAAGAACGATAGAATAGTATACCAAAAAGTATAAAATTTCCAACGAATGTGAATTGAAATAAATTAAAACGATTGAAAAAGAGCATCTAGCTCAAGAATTATAATTGTAATTGGTCATTAGTCAAAGACTTATAACAATAAGACAACTGGTAATAATAAACCAAGACCTGCAACGACTTTGTTTGCAGAACCTTCATAAGTGGAAACAACAGCTGGAGATGAAGTTTCTGGAGAACCTGATTGAGTAGCAACGGTGGTATCAGCCCATGGAGCAGTGGTTGAGCCTTGAGCTGGTGGGACACCAGTGGTACCTTGTTCACCACTTGGACCTGGAGCTGGAGCACCAGTACCGGTTGGGTTTGAACCTTCAGAGCCTGGAGCAGCAGTACCTGGAGTACCTGGGGTACCTGGAGTACCTTCAGTACCTGGGGCTGGAGCAGCAGTTGGATGACCTTCAGTTGGACCTTCAGTACCAGTTGGTTTACCTTCAGTACCAGTTGGTTTACCTTCGGTACCGGTTGGTTTACCTTCAGTACCAGTTGGGTGAGGTTTTGGAGCTTCGGTACCAGTTGGATGTTCTTCAGTACCAGTTGGTTTTGGTTTATGATGATCCTTTGTAACAGTTGTTGAGACAATAACAACCTCTGTGGAACCATGATCATTTGTGGTGGTTTTCAATTCACAATCAGTATCAGTAACGGTCACAGTCTTGACATCACCAGTAACAGTGGAAATGATCACTTCGGTGGTCTTATCAGCGTGGTCTTTGGTGTATGTGGTTAATGGACAATAAGTGGTGTATGAAGTGACAGTACCGTCATGAGTAACAGTGGTCACAGTGTTACCCCAGCTTGTGGTGACACCATCATCATCAGTAGCAGTAGCAGAACCAGAACCGTCAGTACCAGTGGCTGAGTCAGAACCATCAGTAGCTGTTGTTGAACCAGTACCAGAAGTGATTGAAGATGCATCATCTGGGATGGTGATTGTTGATGAGAATTCAAAAGTTTGGACAGCCTTCTTAATCAATCTTCTACCATCTGGAGTGGTGATTGTTAAGACAGCATCAGTGGTGAATTCACGAGCAGATGTTAATCTTTCAGCCAAGTATTCAAAAGTTAACCAACCATCAGCTGGAGCTTGTTCACCAGTGGTTGCAGTGACATCGGCACCAGAGGTCTCAACATCGGCTTGTTTAGCTTCACCGTCAACAGCAACATTGACTTCTTCAACTTCATAACCTTCACCAGAGGCAGAAATACCCACAGAGGTCCATGGACCGTATGAGCCTGGAACAAAGATGGTCCATTGTAATTTACCATCGACAAATTCACCTTCGATGTATGGGGTCTCAGTGGCAGATTCAGAAGCGGAAGAGCTTGGTAACGACGAGGTTGGAGCCTCGGAAGAACTTGAAGGTGGTTCAGTTGATGAAAAATTACCTGATGATGATGATGATGAGGAAATTGCAGAACTTGAACTGTTGAAGTATTGTGCTTGGGCTAACCCAGCAGCGAACAAAGTGGTTAATAAGCGAGCGGAAACCATTTTTGAATGATGAGGAAGTAGAGTTAAGATCCAAAGCCATGGTTATCTGGGATTATACCCATCTTTTATACCAAATTAATTGTTATATCAAATCTGTGGCTTCCCCAAAAAAACCACTGCAGATCCACGCAGGAGAACTTTAAAGGGTCCTGAGAAGTGGTTATACAAGAATTCAACTTTTGGCCAATTAATTTTGGGATGCTTATTTGTGAGATCTTAAGCTGGTTGTTGCTTATACAGGTGACAGGATGCTATGCTGTGCTGGCTCCTTATCATATAATGTCTTCTTTGTACCTTCTGGAATCCAGATCTCGATCTCAATTCTCAATCCCTGAAGAATTCGTAATCCTGGTTATATTTTAGTAATAATCATCACCACAACAATTGCCTCATTAATTGCGCACAGATTGCACAAAACAGGTAATCTTCAATTGCTTGAAAAGCACTGTCTTATCAAAACGTGGTGATGTTCCCATTTGGGGTATTAGTCCTATGCAGCCACATGTAAAAGTTACGAAAGATCAGCGAGCCATAATTACAAAGGATAATAAAGGTATAAGAATTTATTTGAGGTTATGGTACAATTAAAGCCATAGCTCCAACAATATGCACCACTACTTAACTTGACACATTTATAGCACAATGTGCACTAGTGGATTATATACTCTATATCCCCCTATTTCCAAACAAATTCATCTGAACATCATCAACAGATCTCAATACGGTAATATCTGGGCACCATTTTTGATTGCTAACTTGACTTGTTGAGTTGATGTCTCACGTCTCACACTCCATTTTATTCCGCAATTGTCCTAGTTATGGACATACAAGGTTAAACTCACGTCTGTAAAGTTTAAACCCAAAATCCAGATTGGTAACCCCAATTACCATATCGGTATGGAACTACGATCTTCGTTGTTGATTATTATTTGTATTAATTATTAATGTCCTTAATTATCTATGTCCCCTTTATACCTTCCAAGCAAATATTCATCTCATCTTCATCTAATGCCTTTATGTAAAGACATTTACTCAATACTTCATCATTACCTTCAAGTTTATACAATGTACTCCATTGAACACACTGAATTAATGATTTAACAATCTTTGCATCTGTTCTAAACTTGTTAAAATTAATTAATTCTCCCTTATATGAATTTTTTTCCTTATTGAAAATTAAATCTGATAAATATAATCCCAAAAATGGTACACATCCCAAAGAAGGTTTAATCTTATTCAATTCTAATCTTAAATTACCAAAATTTTTAAAAGGTGAAGAAATTTTTTCTAAATTTTTATAAATTAAAATATCACCAGGTTCAATTATTCTCCATGTATTTTTCAATTTTAAAATTTTATCTGAACCTAATGCTAATAAGATTTCCATTAATGTTGAAAAATTTTGTAAATGATAACAATTTTGTGCTATATGAATAAATCTTTGAATTGTTAATTTTCTTAATGTTAAATCATTTGTTAATAAAATTTCTGATATAATCCAATTAACTGTTAAATTAAATCTTGAAATACATAGATCTATCCCTTGGATTGTTTGATTTTGAATTAATAATTCTAACCAACTGTTTATAGATACAATATTATTAAATTCCCATTTTAATTCAATTAATTCCTTCCAATCAATTTCTAATAAACAATCTTTTTCAATTAATGTAAATTGTTGTGCTAATGTCTTGGAATCAAAATTTAATATAAATGAAATATGATTTATTTTATTCTTAATAGATAATGAATCATTAATAATTTTATGATTTATCAATAATTCTAATAATATCTTGGAACTTGATTGTATAGAAATTGGTTTTTGTCTAACAGGTGTTAATGAAAACATTCTAGTTTTCCTTCTTTGATCAATGAATGTTGAATTTCTCTTTATATCTAATTCATCAATTTGTTTCTCCATTTCTTTAGAATCAAATGAATTATTAAATTTAGTCTTGGATGAATAATTTCCTTCTAATTTTAATAATGCTGCATTTATTGGATCACTTTGAAATGAATCATCTGTAATAGCTGCCAACTCTGCAATAGCATCATTATTTACCCCAGGGTAAGGAACATCAAAATCACTTGATTCCACTAATCTAATACTTGATTCATCAACAGGTTGTTGTTTATTTAATAACATTAATTTTTCTTTTGTCTCTATAACATCACAATCTGGAGAAATTTGATTTGATTTATCATCTCCTGGAATCATTAAAATTTGATTCGTTTTAGCAACATTACTAAATATAGAATTTGCTGAAGATTCAGAGACATTTGGTTTAGATTTAGTGGAATCATATGAAGCATATGATCGATTTGAACGTTTAGATAAAAATGATAAATTTCTTTCAATTTGAATCTCATTAAATGTAGGTACTCGATCTAAACTTGTTAAACTTACTGGTTTAGATGATCTTCTCAACATGGATTTCTGCTTTAATGGTGAGACTTGATCATCTTCTTCAATTGTTTTAATTGGTGATGTATGTGGAGTAGATGAAATTATTCCATCAGTTGTAGGTGGTGTCATTGGTTCAATATGATCACTGGTTTCAATAACTTTATCATCAATATCTGTAACGTTTAATTTTTCTAATGATGGTTCCTCTGGTTCCTCTGGTTCCTCTGGTTCATGATCCTCTTCCACTTCAACTTCTTCATATGTAGAAACAAATGATTCAATTTCATCATAATCAGAATCCGTGTTAATACTATCACTTGATAATGGTCTGGATTTATTATCTTCTTGTGCACCAATTGATGAATTTGGTTCATCAATGGTCTCTTGTGAATCTTTAAATTCAGATTCAACAGCTTCCTCAATATTCTCAGTAGGTTCAATATTTTGTTCAACATCTTGTTCAACTTCATTCACCTCCACATCTTCTTCCAGTTCCTGTTTTTCAATCCCATCAACCAATTTAGGTTCATCAGCAGTCTCTTGTGAATCAATTTTATCAGCCGGATCATCAGCTAGGGGTACTGTGCTTTGAGAGATTATTGAATGACGTTCTTTATCTATATCCCTTTTTTCAAAATTAAATTCTCTTAAATTTTCCACTCTATTCTTCTTTTTAATAAATCCATCATCCATATCTTCCTTTTTGAGTTGTTTCCCCTGTGAAATTAAAGAATCATAAGACATGTATGATTTAATTTCATCATTATCACCAACTTCACTAAATTTATGTTGAAATGATAAAACACTCTTATTTATATTGGAAATACATTCACAAATATTCATATTATCAATATATGAAACACCATTTTCTTGATTTTTAGTCTCATCAATTGTAAAACTGAAAGAATCATTAATTGGACTAAATGTTTCACCATGTTTGTTTAATAATTCATTATGAAATTTAACCAAATATTCTAATTCATCAATAGTTCTTGCACTTAAAATATCAAATTTATCATTTGTTAATTTTAATAATGATTCATTATCAAGTTTAGCCACAGATACAACACTTCTCATAAATTTTTCCACATGTTCATTGTTTTTCTTTGTTTTATGTTTAGAATTATTATGTAAATGGAAAGTTTTCAACCAATTTTCAATTAATGGTCTTATACCACGTGTTTGTGATGATTGTTGAGGTTGTGGATATTGAACTTTAACTTCCATTTTCTTTACAGGTGTTGGTGGTATAAATTTAGTTGGTTTAGAATCCTTGGGGAAATCTGTGGCACCTCTTATAGTGTTAAAATTTGTATTTATTGGTGATGTTAATGGGATGTATAAATCATATGATGCATGTCCAAATCTTTTCTCTGTTGGTGAAGTTTGAGTTTGTATAAGTTTACTCAATCTTAGATTAGAATTTTTAGGATTTAAAAATGCCCTTGGTGCAGGTTTTGCTTGTTTATTGGGTATTGGTATTGGTAATTTATGAATCGTATTTTGATCATATGTTGATAAAACCATACTATTTCTAATCATTGGATCTCTTTGTTGATTAATGGCTAATGTAGAAAGTCTTTTTGATTTTTTGGATGCAGATGTAGATTGTGGACCAATTTTGATTTGAAATTCGTCATAATTTGATGGATTTATATCTTCGTTCCAACTCTTATTACAACAATAAGTCCAATGTCTTTTCAATGTGGATATGATTCTCTTGACAAATATATCGTTGGAATTGATGGAGTTTATTGAATTTGTGAAAAATTCTCTTAATCTTGTGAAAGGTATGAAATCATCTGCAAAATAATTTAATAACCAATGCCTTATCACAACAAAAGTTCTCACTAGTGATAGTTTCCCTATATTTTGTTTAGATTCATGAGCTTGGTCATCAATCTGTATCAGTGACCATTTTAATTTAAGTATCAGTAGTTGTAATAATGATTTTTGTGATATGAATGATCTATAGGTTAAGAAGAAATCTGATATTATCTGGTAGTCAATCTCAGATGGTGATGTCAATAGATTTATCAATGATATTATGTCTGTGTAGTTGTCGTTATGCTGCTGCTGCTTGGGCAATGTTTGATCTTTTGCGCTAGAGCCAGCCTCTATTATGGATCTTCGACTCAGATCGTTTATTATGGTGTCAAATTGTGATGGGTCCAACGAATCCACTTGGTACTCTATTATATCTGTCATGATGCTTCTTCACCTGTGTCAATAGCTTGAAATGAACGAAACAGTGAACAGACTATGGTTTTATGCTTTTCCAGCTTGTAACAGAATGTAAACAAAGCACCTCTATACCAGGTTTGTACAAGCAAAAGTTGTGTGGAATGTTATTATAACCAATGGAATGTTGAGAAATAACCCGCTGTACTTTTGTGTTTTGGCTGTAAGTGTCAATTGGCAATAGTTAAGCAGGAGTATGATGCTGCTAAACACCTATAATAGCTGAATCTTCACCAAGTTCGATCTCATCACCATTTGGCCTCTGACAAATTTGCGTGTTGTTGTTTTTTAGCAAAAGCGTCCCTTTGCTATTTCAAATTTCTGAAACGATGCGCGTAAATTTGACGCGACTCGATTTGGATTACGTAACCAATATTACTCAGCTATGACTAAGCAATGTTAAGCACAGTCGAACAAACACCAGATTCAATCGGTCAGAACTCGTCCTTGTTAGCTCAGTTGGTAGAGCGTTCGGCTTTTACAGTCAAACTAAGGGAACACCCATTTCTTTAGCGGAAGTTAACCGAAATGTCGGGGGTTCGAGCCCCCCATGAGGAGTTCTATTTTTTTGCCATTTTCGGCAAATTTTTGGCCTCGAATGAGTATATAACTGATATATTTGAGTAATAATTGTATTAGTTGTATTTTTATATTGTATTCTCATGATTTGCCTGTCATTTAACGTTGTTTTTGGTGGTTTATTTGATATCCCGAAGCGAATTGATAAGATATGAAGATCATATCGGGGAATCGAAAGCGATGTACAATTTGTTATAAATAATCAGCTAGTCTAAAAGTTTCAAGGAGTTAAACTAGCTGAGAATGCTTTATTTATAATGTAATATATGACTGATGATCTGTACATGATATATCCACTGAATATCTGTTTATGAGAGGAATTGTCAAGATGATCAGATTTGAAGGTACCTCATCGATGGTTATAGATAAGATCAATGAACATCATGATGATGATGTTGAACTACATTCTATGGAACATGGACAAAGCTCAGCATTGCACCAAAAGACATTGAAAAGAGAAGAAACAAAACAGTCTACACATATAATAGATGGAACCATTGAAGACGATGAAGAAGGCCTATCTTTCCCTGAAGGTGGATTACAGGCAAATTTGGTTGTACTGGGTGCATTGTTAACGTTAATGATAATGTTTGGATTGATGAACACTGTGGGAGCTATTCAGACATATATCACTTCGAATCAGTTATCGAATGCATCACAAAGTTCTATCGGTTGGATTTTCTCCATCTATTATTTTTTTGCCTTTGGTGGTGTCATATTCACTGGACCTTTATTTGATTTTAAAGGTGCTAGGATCCCCATGATTATAGGCTCAATATTAATGACTGCTGGACTTTTCGCCACGGCAAATTGCACAACTGTGTATCAATTCATATTAGCATATGGTGTTGTTGCCGGTGTGGGGACGAGTTTCTTGATGAGTGCTGCAATGGGTAGTGTAGCTCATTGGTTTAATAAGAACAGGGCTAGTGCCCTAGGTGTGTGTTCAATTGGTGGTAGTTTAGGTGGTGTTTTATGGCCGTTGATGTTGAAAGAACTGTATCCTAAACTCGGGTATGAATGGACAATGAGGATTTTGGCATTTATAGCGATGGTTTGTCTAGGGTTAGGGTGTTTATTGGTAAAACATCGGTTGGTGAAAGATCCTACAGAGATACCCAAGACTCCACGACAGATTCTACAAAATTCATTTGTTCTTAAGGATTTGGTGAAGGAGAAACGGTTTTTGGCACTATGCATCTCTGTGTTTTTATGTGAAATTTCATTGATGATTGTGGTGACTTATTTGGGGTCCTATACAATGCAAATGGGTTATTCTGAGTCTCATGCATTTTTGGTTATTATTGTCTGCAATTCTGTGGGGATCTTGGGGAGATATTTACCCAATTACATTGCGGACTTGTACGGTCGAATCAACGTCATGGTGATCACCGTAGGGATGTGTACACTGTTGATATTGATACTTTGGTATCCTTTTGGTAAAAGTCTGAGCTCTATATATGCCTTTTCGGGACTCTACGGGTTTTTTTCAAGCTCATCGTTATCACTAACACCTGTTTGTTGTGGACAATTAAGCAGGACTGAGGATTTTGGTAAAAGGTATGGCACAGTTTATTCTATAGTCTCCGTGGGGAACTTGGTGGTGTTACCTATTGGTGGTGCAATAATTGGTAACGATGGATCTGGTTATAAAAATTTGATATTGGTGGCTGGAATAATCGAAGGATTAGCTACAATTGGTTGGATCATGACAAGATATTATTGTATTGGACTTAAATGGGGGAAAGTTTAGGAGCTATAGTTGTGGTACTGCAGCACCATCAGCTCTTTGATCTGATCCTGCAGAATAAATGAGTTTTGAACCTGGTTCTTTTCTAATAATTTGACCTCTACCAAATGCCTTACGATCGTAACCTTTAACCAAAATAACATCGTGTCCTAAAGCCTTTAATCCTTTAATAACACTTTCTGAAACTCCTTCTTCAACATTCACCTGTGTGACTTGATTACTCACAGGTCCATGAGACCCATGTCCTTTATCAGTATGACCATATTCAGGGTGTGGTGATAATGTTATTCTTGGTGCATCTAATGCCTCTTGTGGATTGAATCCAAACAGTAATAGGTTTAAATAAACCTGCACATGAGCCTGTGGTTGATTATAACCACCCATGATACCATAACTTGCATAAAGCTCTTCTTTACCAGAATCCAATGGATTTGTTATCAATCCAGGGATGATTGTATGATAGCTTCTCTTGTTACCTTCCAAATGATTTCTGGAATCTGGATTTAAACTAAAATTTGCACCTCTATTTTGTAAAAAAAATCCACGTTTAGGCACTAGGATACCACTACCATAATTCATGAAAACAGATGTTATATACGATGCTGCATTTCCTTGATCATCAGTAACGGTGAAATAAACAGTATCAGACTTGAAAATTCTGTTTGGTAATTCTCCAACTTTTAAATCATCATTGTTTAATGAAAAAGTTGGATTGAACTGTTGGGATCTTTCTTTAAAATATTCATCATTGAGTAACTGATCAATTGACTTGTTCTGATCAATACCAGTTTTCTCTTTGAAATGATCAAAATCATTAACATATTCTTCACTATCTTTAAATGACAATTTTAAAACTTCGATAATCAAATGTAAATACTCAACAGAATTATGCTCCAACTTGGACATTTCAATTACACCGTTCCCATCCAAAGCTTTTATTAAACCTAGTGAAAGCAATGCAATTATACCTGAACCATTTGGTGGAATCTCCCAGAGTTTTTTACCCAAGAATTCTAATGAAATTGGCTCAACAAATGTTGATTTATGATTTGATAAATCATCCAGCGTTATTAATCCACCACGAGATTGAACTTCGTCAACAATAGATTGCGCAATGGAACCTTTATAAAAACCATCTTTACCATGTTTTGCAATGATTTTCAAAGTCTCAGCCTTGTATTTATTTTGAAGTAATTGACCTTCATATGGACCTGTCAATCCTTCATTGGGTAAAAACAAACCTAATTCCTCTTTCAAAAATTGATTGGATTGGTTAGAATTCACTCTTTGTAATCTTTTAGCACTATTTTGTGCCAAATGTGCACTAATCTCAGAAATTGGATATCCATTCTCAGCTAATTCAATTGATGGTTGTAAAATCTCCTCGAAACTAACTTTTCCTGACCCCCATCTTTCCACAGAGTCAGACCAAGCAGCCACAACACCTGGGATGTTAACAGTGAAGATAGAATCACTACTCAATCTATGATTATCAACGATATCTTGAGGATAATTAGTTTTAATATAATCAATATCCAGTTTCGAGGCAGATCTTCCTGTCCCATTAAGTCCATAGACTTTCTCATCTTTAGCACTGTAATACAAGACATACCCATCACCACCAATATCAGTGGATGCATTCTCAGTGACAGTCAATGAAGCAGCAACGGCAACAGCTGCGTCTATAGCATTACCACCTTGATCTAATATTTTCAATCCTGCTGCATTGGCCAATGGTTGTGATGATGATACAATACCTTTCGTGGAAAAGACCACTGATCTTCTTGAATTGAACTTTGGGTTAGGCATTTTGTAATTAGACTTTATGCTGATTTTCAATAATTCAAGAATGAAAACTCACAACAACCTCACCCATATATATAAATATCTTATCATTATGGCTCCTCGATCTTAGGCTCGGACCGGTCAGCCGCAGTTTTCCCCGGAAAATCTCGGAAGCTTCGGGCCGGTTGAATACCTCCAGATTTCGCGAATTTGTTGGATGTGGAGGGAAAATGGCTTGACACTATACGTTCAAATAGCAAATAACATCAATACATCAGGTTGATAAATCATGGCAGGCACATTGAAAGGAAGGTTGATTGCTGCTGGTGTTGGTTTAGGGATAGGTACTGCTGTAAGCCTATACTTATTAGGATCTAATTATGAACTCTGGTCCTTTAAGCCCAATGTAAGTGATGAGAAGAAGAAGTTTAACATTACATTCAGAAATGCAGAACCTTTAAAATTGAAAGATCAAGAAAAACAAGAACGGGAGCAAATTATTCAAGAGCCAACTAGCTAGAGCTACAATTCTTTTTTTTAGATTCCCTTTATGAAAAACATACACACAAAAAATAAAAGATATTTAAACCTCTTCAAAAACAATAGAAAAAAAACAAATTAAAGATTAATTAGAATTCAAATTCAGCGCTTAAGCTTGTTCTTCAACTTCTTCTTGTTGTTCACCACCAGCTTTTTTGAAATCTTCATAAGCTTGGAATGCATCATCAAAATGTTGTTTAAATAAATCATCATTTTCTAATAAAGATAAAATTTCTTGATTTTCTAAATCCAACATCATACCTGTAATTTTACCTGCACTTTCTGGATCTTGAGCCTTACCAGTTGAAACAATTTTTTGATATAATTCTTCACCTAAAACTCTCTTTTGTTGAGGTTCTGGTAAAGTTGGTAAGATTTGAGCTAATTGACCAATGTTACCTGGTTGTTGTTGTTCAACTGGTGGTTGATTTCTACCACCATTTCTTGAACCACCACGACCACCTCTAAATCCACCACGACCTTGTTGAGGGAAGTTTTGGAAATCTTGTGGTAAACCATAGATTGGTTGACCTGGGCGACCACCAGCACTTGGGTTAGCACCAGCCCATTGACCTTGTTGTTGTGGTGGGATGATTTGACCTGGTCTTGGAATCATAAATGGTTGACCAGCACCTGGGATTCTAGCACCTGGTGGTAAGAATTGAGGTTGTTGACCATACATGAATGGACCTGGAATAAATTGACCTGGTAATCCACCTGCAGCAGCGGCTTGTTGTAATCTTAATTGATTTCTAGCTTGAATTTGTTGTTCTAATTGAGATCTTCTAACATCTTTTCTTTGAGCAAGAGCGACATATAAAGGTTTACCAGCCAACATATGTTGGTTCATTTCAGAAATAGCTCTTGAAGCTTCTTCTGGAGATGAAAATGAAACGAAACCAAAACCTTTAGATTTACCTTGATCATCAGTCATAACTTTAACTGAAGAAATAGTACCAAAAGATTGGAATTCTTCTTGTAATTTTTCATCATCAATTGAATCATCCAAGTTTTTAACAAATAAGTTAACACCTTGAGATTTAGATAATTTTTCAATTCTAGCAGCTTCGTATTGTTTTTTCAATTCTTCAACACGTTCTGATTTCTTTTGAGCACGACCAACGTATAATTTCTTGGATTTGAAATCTTGATCATTCAAAGATTCAATAGCTTTAACAGCTGATTCATGTTCTTCAAAGTTGATGAAAGCGAAACCTCTTGATTTACCTTCTTGATCAGTTTCTAAATGTAAAGAAGTAACAGCACCAAATGGAGCAAATAATTCTTTCAATTCTTCTTCGGTAGCTTCTAAATCAATGTTTTTAACGTAAACATTGGTGAAACTTTTGATAACTTCTTCCAATTTAGATTGACGATCTTTTCTTGGAACATGAGGACCAACGAAAACAGCATTGTTGTTTAACAACATACCGTTAACGTTTTCAATAGAGGCCTTAGCAGCTTCAGCGGTTTCGAAATGAACAAACCCGAAACCTTTAGAGTTACCATAGATATCAGTGGCAACTTTACATGATAAAATTCTACCGAAAGTGGAGAATGTATCGTGTAAGGCCTTGTTATCAATAGCTGGATGTAAGTTTTTAATGAAAACGTTACCTTCACCGTTTTTTCTCTTTGATGGATCACGTTGAGACCACATGATTCTAATTGGTTGACCTTTAACTGGAGTGTAGTTTAATTCATCAATAGCTTTTTCACCATCTTTAACGTTATGGAAGTTAACATAAGCGTAACCTAAAGATCTTTTGGTTAAGGCATCACGACAAACTCTGATAGATGAGACTTGACCAATTGGAGAGAAGATTTCAAACAATAAAGCTTCATTGATTGATGGTTCTAATTCACCAACGTATAAAGAAGCGGTAGTTTCAGCAACATTGGCGGCAGATTCACCAGATTCAGTGGTGGATGAAGTAGCTGGAGCTTCTTCATTTGAAGTGGAGACTTCTTGATCTTTGTTAATGCTCAAGTTATCCAATTCATTAATGGTTTTTTCAACAGAATCAACAGTTGAGGACATTTTGAAATGTATATATGGTTTTTTTAAGATTTTCTAATTTTTTTTTAATGTGTTTTTTTATATGTTTTTGATAAATGCTTCTATTTATAAAATCTATTGAATGAAGACTAAATAAAAAAAAGAAGTATTTATTTTTGTGTGTTTTGGAAACCTTTTGTGTGGATGAAGAGAGCTTAAAAAGAATATGGTAAGAGTGATGAAGTTTTTTATGAAAATTTTCAGAGTGTTGATTTTTTTTTTGGTGTGTGCGCGCCGGGAAAATGCGAGATGACTAAGCGCTTAGTAAACACATTAGATATTATTTATTACAATAACTGTTCTTATACATCCCTTGACAGCATGAATACCCCCATTGACCATCCTTGTAGTAGCTACCCCAGACACTGGTGTGGTTGTTGATGTATTGATCCTCCAGGTACCTCGACGTTGTTGGATCTTTGAAAACAGAATCATCTTCATCTGGAGGTTCCTCTTCATCTTCATTTCTATTACTTATAGACATTGTACCACCATACTTGCTTAACAACGAATTCTTAACTTTCTCCTTCTTCTCCTGATCTTCTTTACTTAATCGTGTTATCTTCCTATCAGCCAACGTTGGATTTGCAGCATAATTATCATCAACAATTCCCTTTTGTTCTTCATCCCAAGCAAATTTTTTACTTGATTCATATTTAAGTGCTTCACCAGTCATATGCTTCACAAATAAGTTTTGATCATTAAAATAACCAGTAGAATCATCTCGTATCATACGACTCTTTGGATCATATGTTATTTGTTCATTGCGAACATCTTTCAAATAAACAGCTTTATCTTCTCTTAATCTAATGATTTTTTCACCATCTTGTTTAATTGCATCTCTAAATTCAACATCATCAAGTAATCCCAATTCTGCCAATTCAATCTCTTCATCTGTATCGTATAACCTCTCCTCATTTCCCCCATTCTTTACCGCCTCTTCTTTGATCCGTTGTTTTTCCTTCTCTTTAGCATCCCATTCTTGTAAATACTTGGCATAATCATTTTTATCATACCCAAACCATCTATCTCTTTTCCCATCATAATCAACATCTTCATTACGTTTATTAATAACAATATTCCCTAATTTACCTGGTTTCTCAAGACAATCTTTTTTATCATGATCATTACTACCACATTGTAAGCATCTTCCCTTTTTCTTCAATCTCTTGAATTGATTCTTTGTTGGTCTTGTGGGTACTACGGGGATAAATTCATCTTTAATACCATTACCAATCTTGGGTTCTGAATTTAATACATTTGAATCTCCACGATGATGTGAAAGATAATCATCTGGATTCGTTTGTTCTTGATACCAAGGTGCATCTTTGATATACTTGGGCACATATGGGTTCTCCTCTTTGCCCGTCTGAGCCTTAGAGTTCTGTGACATTGATATCTTGAGTGCTTATATAATAGCTCCGATTTTACATATAACAAACATTTCAATGTTTATAAATTCGCGAGCTGTTAACTTTTTTTTTTTTTAAATTTTGGTGATGGAGTGTCCGCAACAAGTCATCTCAAAATTTTCCCATATGTAAAGTTAAATAAATTATGTCTTATAGATCAAAATAAGTTTAAATCGTATTTATAAAATACAAATATGGGTGGTGATATTCAAACTTCAGCTTTTGTGAAAAAGCTAGCGGCAAATGGTGAGTAAATCGCAAGCGCATTAAAGACAATATACTAACAATCTAGATCGTCCAACAAGAACAAAAGCATTACAATCATTACAAAAATTTTTAGTATCTCCAAGAGATTTATCTTTATTAGAATTTGAAAAACTATGGAAAGGTCTATACTATTCAATGTGGTTTTGTGATAGACCAAGACCACAACAAAGATTAGCTTTAGATCTAGCAGGTCTATTTAATATAATACCTTTAAAAAATTTTGGTAAATTTCAAAAAAGTTGGTGGATTATAATCACTAGAGAATGGGTGGGGATTGATCAATGGAGATTAGATAAATTTTTAATGTTGATTAGATTTAATTTAAATGCTATCTTTACAAGACTTGATAACGAAGAATGGGAAAAAAGTTTAGTTGAAGAATTTTTACAAATTTTAGATGAAGTCCCATTAAGTGGTGATAAATCTATTCCAACAGGTATTCCATTCCATTTAATTGATATATTTGTCGATGAATTAGAAAAAGTCATGTTTAAAGATATAAAAGAAGAAGAAGAAAGTGATGATGAAGAAACTAAAGATGTTGAATCTCAAAAATCTGAAATTATAGAACAAATCCCAATTGGTCAATTAATTACAATTTTTGAAAAATTAAGTAGAGAAGCTCCATATAAGACTTTAAGAAATAAGATTAAAGAAGAAATTTTAAATGATGATAGATTGAAAAAATGGGGGGTTATTGAAATTGTGGATAAAAAGAAGGATAAAAAATCAAATAAACAAAAAAACAAAGAAGAGAGTGAAGATGATGAGGAAGATGATGAAGAAGATGAAGAAAGTGAAGATGAATGGCATGGATTTGATTAATCCTATCCAGGAGTTGCATTTGTATATTAAAATTAGTGGAAAATAAAGAGCATGTATAGTAATTGTACTACAAATTTAATCACATACTAAATTGTATTTTTCTAATCATTTGCAATGAAAAAAAGCAAAGCAAAAAAACATTCATATTGATACTAAACTAGCAACTCGATCACTTACAGAATTCCTTAAATTATGTATGTTAAACATAATTACTGAGGATTTGGTGGTCTTTGAGGTGGTGGATATCCATAAGCTGGTTGAGGTGGATATCCATACCCTTGAGGTGGAGGTGGACCTCTTGGTTGACCTAGTTGACCTGGTTGTTGAGGTGGAGGAGGTCTATATTGACCCTGTGGTGGATAACCTGGTTGTTGAGGTGGAGGTGGCCTATATTGACCTTGTGGGGGATAACTGGGTTGTGGTGGTCCATATCCTGGAGGAGCCTGTTGAGGAGGATATGCACCTTGTGGTGGAGGTGGACCTTGTCTGTATTGACCTTGTGGTGGAGGTGGGCCTCTAACAACTGGACGTCCTTGTGGAGGTGGTGGAGCTCTACCATATTGTGCCTGTGGTGGAGGAGGTGGTCTACCATATTGAGCAGCTTGCGGAGGTGATACACCTCTTGGTTGTATTGGTTGACCTTGTGGTGGGACTGGACCTTGTGGTAGAGGTGGACCTCTTGTTGGCGGATAATTACCAGGTGGATATTGTTGTGATGGAGGTGCTCTTGGTGATTGTGAAGGAATATTTGGTTGACCATAAACTAAATTTGGAGATGCTGCTGGTGCAGCTCCTGGGCGACGTGAAAGTCCCTGTGGTTGTAATGGTGTACTTGTTTGAGGATAACCAGTGTTTGTATTTGGTGAACCAGGATAACTACCAGGACCAGTAGGTGTAGGTGTAACTCTACCTGTATGTGGAATTGTTGTAGCTGGAGATGCAGCACCAGAAGGTATAGAGTTCTTATGTGGTGGCATATTAGAAGCAGGTGGTCTTGTAGCAGGTTGTTGTTTCGATGGAGGTGGTGGAGCTTGAGTTGGAGCTTTTGTGGGCACATGTGGTCTCTGTTGTAAAGGTGGACCTGTACGTACGTTGTGTGGTGGTACTGTACCTTGAGGATTGTTTTTAGATGGTGGTACAGCACTGGTTGATTGACCACCACCACCACGACGTGATAATTGTGGTGGAGCATTGAAAGTTGGTGGTGGAGGTGGTGGAACATTGGCTCTTTTTTTGGAAGTTGGTGGTGTTTGTAAAGATCCTCTACTATTGCTATTCCCATTAGCTTGTGGTGGAACATTAGATTTATTGTTGGCATTTGGTGGTATTTTGATATTATCTTGTTGTGCAGCAGATGATCTTTTTGGTGCACTTGGAGGAACTGGTGCCCTATTAGCTGCTGGTGGGACTCTAACAGTAGATGAACCCGACCCAGGTCCAGGTCCAGGTCCTAATGAAGCAATATGTGGTGTATTGGATGGTGGCACTGGAGCTGTAAGAGCAGGTTGATCTGAGGTTTGTTGTTCAGTCCCCTCAGTGATTTTAATAGAATCAATTTGTACAGCAGCGTTAACAAGAACGAATGGAGTTTTGGAAACTTTAGCAAATCTTGTAACATATTTAGCACTTATTCCCCTTTCTTTATTACTTTTGTTAACTTTTTCAATGACGACTCTAAAAAGCATAGCAGAAATAGCTGTATTGAACTCAATGTAAGCATTACCACGAGATTTCCCGTTACTTTCTTGCGTATCAAAAACAACATTTCTGATATTATCTAATAACTGCTGAGCTTTAGCGTTCAATTTTCTTTGAACAAATTTAGCTGTTTGAGCTTTAGCCTTTCGTCTTTCTCTTCTTTTCTCTCTTTTAAGCTGCTTCAATTTTAATGCTTCAGGATCAAGTTGACTATCAGATTTATCATCGGCATCTTTAACTTCCTCATCATGAGAATCTTCACCTTCAGATTCGTTGACTTTATCTTCACCATTTTCCAATTGCAACGGAGCTGCTTCATCATCATCTTCAAACGCCTCTTTGGAAATAGGGTTAACTTCGTTATCACTATCACCATTCACTGCTTCTTCATTACCATTTTCTTTTGTCTTTGAGACATTTTTTCCATTTTTGTTGAAAATTGAAGTGACGAGGGAATTAGTAGCATCCTCTGTCTTTTTTGAAGTTGAGAATTCAATAGTCCATTCACTTAAATCATCTTCAGTAATTGAAGGACTCATACCTAACACATAAACGGCTCTTGTACTTTCTTCACTAATATTTAGTACTTTTGGTGGTGGAATGGATCTAATTGGTTTATGATCAATGGAACCATTAGATCTTGAAGGTCTTGATTTTCTAAACAAATTGGATTGTTCTAAAGCACCATCTGCCGCTTTAGTATCGTTACCATTTCTTTGAAACGGAGGTCTACCTTTATTCCCATTTGGAGGCCCATCACGTTTTGAAGGTCTTCCTTGAGGACCTTTGGCATTTGAATGTTTACCAAATGGTGTAGCATCACTTTTCTTTCTCTTATGAGCAGGTGAACTGCCAAAATCATTATCACGACCTCTTTTGTTTCCAGAACCAGAAGTCATCGATGCAGGAGGTGGTGGTCCAGCTGTACCAACTACACCACCAAATTGACGAGCATTCTTAAGAGGCGCCATGTTTGTACCAGTGATTTTAGTAGATTCACCAGAGTGGTTCTTAATGGTAGTTTGTGGGACTGATTCCTTGTTACCTTTTCCTCCTCTACCTCCTCTACCTCCTCTAGAACCACCTCTTCCACCTCTATCGCCACCTCTACCTCCTCTATCGCCTCCTCTACTTGCAGAAGAGCCTCCTCTACCTCCTCTACCGCCCCTTGATCCTCCTCTTGATCCTCCTCTTCCACCTCCTCTTGGGGGACCACCTCCTCGCCCACCGCTGAATGAACCACGTCTTCCTGACATTCAACTACTTGAAAATTTAAAGATGTGTAAGCTTATGAGTGTTTGTTTCAGTTTTCACCCACTGAAGACTTTCCATTCAACTAGGTCTTTATTTGAAGGATGAATATAATTCTTGATAGCAGATTATATTATCGGATGGCTGGTGATTTTGCCCTTGTAAAGTACTTGTAAACTGTGGAAAAGCCTAAACAGTGTATCGAGAAGCAAAAAGTAGTCCAATTGTCTTTTTCAATACTTGCGAATAAGCCCTTCTGGTGCAATTGGCCGTATTGAACGATTATAATGAATATTAGCTTAAAAAGTGACTTGATCCTGATTTTTCTGGTGAGAGAATTCGCGAGCATTACAAATTTTCTTTAATCACTAGTTTAATTAAATTAGCCGCTCAGCTTTGCAAAATAAGAATGTAGCTGATATTTCTACTACTAATAGATCTAGTGTTTCTGAAGAATATGATGTTGATATTTTGTTAATTTTTGGACCAAGAAGCTAGTTATCTTGAGTTTCTATAGTATCATGTGCCTGCTTTCTACACGACTTGAAATGACAGATCTATTGCATTTCCGGCTATTTGCACCATTAAAACACCAAATGGAGCAAAAATTAAGTTGTGTAAAGCTAATCATAATTTTGTTTGGGATCACAGTAAGCTACATGTTCTTATACACTGTTAAAACATGAGAAATTCTGATAAATCTGGATATTCATTGTTCAAGCCGAAATATAACACCCAAACACCACAATCCACACCCTTGTTCAAGATTTCCGCGAATTTCTTGAAGATTGTTGATTTTCAGAACACGTCGAAGATTTAATAAACGTATTGATATAAACTCGTGTGTTTGATCATTGTAAAACTCTTTATAAGAAAAAAGATATATTAGATTGAAAAATGGCTGCTGACGGTTTAGAAAAGTTTACAGAAGTTCCAGTTGAATTCTTCAAAGATGGTTCAGCATTTGTTCAAAAATGTACTAAACCAGACAAGAAAGGTGAGTAAAGATCAGTATAGTTCATAATCAGAGAAATTAGTTTTTGATGATTGATTAGGAACTCTATGATTAAACATATCAATACTAACAACTGGAAATAGAATATATCAAAATTATTAGAGCCGTTGGTGTTGGTTTCCTAATGATGGGTTTAGTTGGTTACGCTATCAAATTGGTAAGTTGATTATACAAGCATGACGAGGTTGTTGGAGAGAAATTCAGGAATTTTCATTCTTGCGATCACATCAATGGCCAATTTTCCCAAAAGATTCTACTAACATATTTTCTTCTAGATCCATATTCCAATCCGTTACTTAATTGTATAAATTTCATGATCAAGACACTTGGTTTTAGTTTCAGGGGATGAAGTTTAAAATTAAGAATAATTAAGAATTGTTGGAAATAAAAACACGTTTCAACTGAAGTAGGAAAAAAGAGAGGTGATGTTTTGATTTGTGTTGTGTTTTTCGCTTGATTCTATCGCAAACGAATTAGATAGATCAAGTCCATTCCATAGGTCTTTAACAAAATGTACATTAATTAATATTATTGGATCTTCTTGTATTGACAAATCAAAGTTTCATGCATATAAATAGGAGTGCATTTAATCTGCTGTGATTAACAATCCGCAGAGGCGTTTCAAGGACATGAATAATTTGGATCTTGTATACAATTGTAAACGCAAGGTGAGCGCATAACTAGGTTTTGTCTTGGGCGATGCATTACAATTGGAAACGATAAGAATAACCGTGGCAGCTATTAGAGAATTTGAACGGTTAAAAGATCCCTTCTTTTAAAACGCATAGCAGGTATTGTTGAGATCACGTAGAACATTATAGAATGTTGGATATATAGATGTCTGTTAATCAAGATGACTTGATATTTGACTATAAAAGAAAATGATTTGAAGCGATTCTCGTCATAAGATTCAATTGTGTGAAATGGTCATTTGGCACATTGGGATTTTTGTGTCATAGATCTTGATTCCTTGATGTAATGGGATAAGCCGATATTGAGCAGAAGTATCAACAACTTTACAGCAAAATCCATGGATCTAGAAGCACAGCATTTCAATGGAAACCAACGGTAAATGGTTGATATCCAATAATTCATGTATCTTGAGTTTAAGCTGTTCGTGCATCAACGGGAAACCTTAAACTTGAATCTAACTTTTGATAAACAAGTGGCAAGAAATTAAGGGGATCAAATCTATCATTCTGAGTTATGGACAAATGAATATTGATACTGTGATTACTGCAATGTATCAGCTATACATAGCTGTTAAATTCCTCTACATTCTGATCAAACTTCCACCATGCTACCTGACATGAAAAGGATTTTATGTTAAAGTTCATGATTTACACCTTACATAAGAGAATAGTAGTTGGTTTGAGCCCATGTGTCTCAAACCTTAGGATAAAAAGGTTAGCAACTACAAATTGTTGAATGCTTCTTATTTAAATGCACAAAATTGGTCTTTCAAATTCAATCTTCTATTCATCACATCTTTTAAGGCTAAATCAATGATTTGGTACTGTTGTTATGCTGAAGTGTTTTTTCAATCCATATTATTTATGTCTTTGCCACCGCGCTGCTTTTCTTCTCACTTGCTTGATCTGTGATAAATTGATATCCATTAAGATACCCACTTGACCCATGTTAAATCCACCATACTCATCCAACTACACCCATTCACAAATGAATTACCTGGTAACTTTCCTCTGTTTCCAATTCTTATGATACCAATTGATGTGATACCCAAAACTAAATATATTCATTTCAATTTTGTCATACCAACTTCTCCTCAACTGTTAAACCATCTTAATTACTCTTCATCATATTTGTTGTTCTATCACACGTTGCTCCACCCATCTTTTGTTTTTTACCTTTTCACATTACTAATATTCATTCTAGCCAATAGTCCCCTGTGAAATTTCTGATGATTCATATCTGTTTGAGATTTCTGTGATCGTCTCTGTATAGGATTGAAACCCACCATGTCCATTTCCAGATTTCCAGCTGTGATGATGTGATGATAGACAGTGATTTTGGAAAAAATCTCTGAACCTCATAGTCTATTCCATCTCTTTATCACACTGCACTCCTCAAAGCTGATATTTAGGTACAAGTTTAACGGATCTCCTGACCCAATATACAGCTTTTAACCATTTTATCAATCCCTAGTAGAAATCTGCTTATATGTCTTTATTTACACGTGGTTCTCTGGCAGCGCTTATTTAGTGCGCTTTCCAATTTTTGCTTGCAGGTTTTTAACGCCAGCAAATTCAGCATATGTCACTTAAATCAACTTGAAGAATACCATCATATCGCCAAAAGAGGCCCTATACGAACTAGTGACCACTAAATAACCTCTTGTTTCACTTCCATTTGTGCTGCCAGGATGAGTTTCTCCTCGATCTTGTCGCAGATCAAGCACAAGACAAAAGACTCAGAAAGTCCACCATCGTACTCTTACGATCCTAATGCCAAAAAGAGCTCCTCCAGTGGACCTCAATCAGCTAGCTCAAGATCCACTACAAGGCCTGGTCATCGCGCTCATTCTGAACCACCAAGAGTCATCGATCCAGCTGTGCAAAGGCTTAAAGAGCTGCGAAGACAGGAAAATGCAAAGAAAGAGGCGTCAAGACCCAAACCAAAGACTGCTAGGAAACCAGCATCTTCAACAAGCAGTTCCAGGGCATCCACTTCCAGTGGATTGAGTCGAAGAAGAAAATCACCAGATATCATTGTAAGAGAATCTGCTATACAGAATAAACCAAGATCTACATCACCACAAAAGAGACTTACATTTTCAGAATTAATGAATCAAGCCCAAGTTAAGGCTAAAACTATTGAAGAGAAAAGAGAAACATCACCACAAGTACCACCACAACCACCAAAATATATACCTAAAACTCAACCTAGATCCACAAGACCACCATCAGCAACATCTTCAGGGACATCATCAATACGGAGAACCAATTCACCTTCGATACAATCATCAAGAGATTCACAAAGACCCACTTCAAAATCTCAGCAAAGACCACAACAGAGACCTTCAAGACCAAGCGCTCCACCACCACCACCAAGTTCAAGACCAAAAATTCAAGAGAAACAATTTGCTAAACCATCTGCACATTTACAAGCTAAAATTGATGCAAAGAGAAGAAGTGAACAAGAACGTAAAAAAAAATCAACAAGTTATTATAATGAAGATGAATATGAATCTGATTTTATTGAAGATGATGAAGGTGGATATGAAGAAGAAGACGTTGGATATGATAGAGATGAAATTTGGAAAATGTTCAACAAGGGTAAATCAAGATATGATTATAATGATTATGATGATGATTTATCAGATATGGAAGCTACTGGATCAGAAGTGTTGAATGAAGAAGTAAGATCTACTAAAAGAGCTAGATTAGAAGAACAAGAAGAAGCTGAAAGGGAAAGAAGAAGAATTGAAGAGAAAAAAAGAAGATTGGGTAAAAAATAAACTCTTAATACATTTGCATTTTTATGTATATCTACAATATATATAAATCTCTATTTATAATACATCATTCATTAATATATATCTTAATCAGAATCATATTCAAATTCAAAATCATCACGAATTTGTGATTCTGTTGATTCTTGTGATATTTTAAGATTTTTTTCATTTTCTAATTGTTCTTTAATTTGTTTATCAAATTCACTTTCTGAATCAAATTCAGTCTCTTGAATTGAAGGTTCATGAACGTCTTTGGTGTCTTCTATTGTTCCATATTCAGCATCCACATATGTGGCATCTGAAATTGGACTTGTGTCAACAGGCTCGGGAATCAACTCTTCCATTGATCCTTTCTCTATCTCATCATTGCCATTTTCTAGTACTATGTCCTTAGTTTCCGCAGATTGTGGTTTAGTATGATATAAATCATCTTCACTATCACTATCATGTACATCTTCACCTTCATCATCATCTTCACCATTTTGTAATTGATCGAAAAATGCCTCATATTCATCCATACCTTCATCATCAATCTTATCATTTGCTTCTTGAGATTGGTCATCTACTTGTTTATCATCAGCAATGAATCCACCTTCACCATAATAAGGTACATCATCATCTTCATCCATCATTGAATTTCCTGGTGTTTCCTTCCCATCATCCACTATAAACCCACCAGATTGTTGATTATTCTCATCTTGCATACTGGCAAAATCTTCAGCTTGACGTTGTTCATCATACGAATTATAACCTTCTTCATTATCTTGTACAAATCCACCACTTTCACCAATCTCTTCATCACCTTCATCGATAACCCCGTCTTGATCTTGTGGTAAAAACCCACCAGCTGCAAGTCCATTTCCTTCAACGATAAACCCACCTGGTGCAAAATGATCCTCTTCCATTTCCCCATTTTCACTTGCCTCATCATCACTAGAGTCATTGTCTAGATAGTCTTCATACTCTTTTTCCATTTGGGAAAATTCATCATCACTAGCTTCACCATCTTCATGAACTTTACCGTGTTGAGAATTCAATCTATTCTTAATTCTCAACTTGGCCAATAACAATGACCATCCTTTCAATGCTCTAATCTCTAATTCTAATCGTTGTTTCTCAATTGCCTCAATTTTCAATTGCTCTGCAACAATTTCAATGGCCTCTTTAAATTCTTCAGCAATAACAATACCTTCAATCTTTGGTGTAGCACCTCTTCTTTCAAATTTAAATCCAACAACAGCCTGTGCATAATCCACACCAACCATCTTGGCAGCATCTGATGCAAACTCTTTATTTATTAATACACCACCTTCAGGAATCATTGAATCAACATAAACATCAATATTTCCAAATGCATTCTTAGTAATCTCACCATTTCGAATAGGTGGTGGGATATATAATGAAGTTTGAAATTGGGCATAAAGTCTTTCTTCTGGATCATCATCATCATCTTTCATTTGTGCAGGAGTTTTCTGTTTAATCATCATTGGTCTCTCACCAGTTTTCAAAATACGACCACGTTGAAACCATGCTCTTGGAGATCTCAACGTTTGAACATTTTCTCTTTTGAAAACTTTTATAGCACTATTTTTACCCTTTGTTCTAATCATACCACAATGTTCATTTGGATGTAAAATTTCATTTGATCTCAAGTGTGATTCAAGGACATAAAATGGATGATTTTTAAAATCTTGAATATTATCGGGCATACCTTCACTAATTGCCTTTTTGTTAAAATAATCATCTTCATATTCATCAGCTCTATTCTTGTCTCTATTAGATAGTAATTTTAAAAAATTATCATACCAAACTTCCTCTTTTTCATCTCTTGTTATTCTCTTCTTTCTAGTTTTTGCATAATATTTCTCTGCATAACGTCTTGTTATATCTCTAACACCACCTTTTCGATCATAACCAAGAACATAAACCATATTATTGTAAGGATAAGTCAAAGGTGGTTCTAATTTACTTCTATATTTTATATTTTCAATAAGTTTGAACTTAATAGGATCTATGGTGATCCAAGTCTTTGATGATGAGTCCCATGCCTCTGCCCAGAATACGGGATATTCAATTTCAATATCAGCATTAGGATCAGATGTGTCAACAGACTCACTCACTTTCCCTCTTCTTAATTCCAAAAGTTTTTCTTTAGCGCCCATTTGAATCTTTGGAGCTGATGAGTTCAAAGTCTCGGGTCCTTTGCCTTTGATAGCCATATTTGTCACATCTGGAGGTTGTAATGAATATACAAGTCTTGATGGCACACCAGCAGCTCTTAATAACGCAACAAACCCCTGTGCACCGACATCTCTACTGCCTCGACCTTTCGCTATACATTTAGCGAATCTATCTAATGGTGTTTTACTCTTGTCCAACCCGTGCCAGTCATACCAATCATGTTTCACTATTCCCTTGTTTGAAGTGACTTTGTAGTATTTGGACCATTTATCCAGCAGGTGCCGTAGTCCATCTAAGAATCTTCTAGTTCTTATCTGTGTCATTTCAACATCTTTTGATGGATGAAGTTCGTTATATATCTTGGTGGTGATAAGCTTAGTAATATAGGCATGGATTGTTTTGTTATTACACCATCTATTCCGCACAAATCCATGGATTGCCATGATGGCAATATGATTTCTATGGAAGTTTCTTCTAAATTGTCTCTCTTCTCTTGAAATGACATTCTTGGACTTTCCGCGCTTCTTCTTATTGGGGCTATCATCTTCTTTCATATCATCAACATTGATATTGACATCTCCCATAACGTTTGAACTAGCTCTAGGTTTAACATTTTCAAGATCCACATCTTCAAAAGCATCAAAATCGTCCTCGTCGTCATCATCAAAACCATCGTCGTCATCTTCCCCGTTATCATCCACTGTGACGGTTTGATCCACACCTGGTATATCTTGTTCAAAATCATCAGTCTTGATGATTCTTGCCACTTCAGGTGTCTTTTCATTATCTGACAGCACAATTACCGGACTTTCCTCCACCTTGGGCACTTTCCGTTCTCTCTCCACGGCATCTGGTGTTCTAGTCTCATCATCCACCGAAATAACAGCTTCCTGTGACCCATTTGGGCTCTCACTCGGCGTTTGATCTTCTTTTGCACCTTTTCTGTTTCTTCTCTTGCGTTTCAACGGTCTTTCGCTCGATGGCGACGAGCTTTTTTCCTTGATGGCCTCCCTCATGAGTCCCAGATACTCCCGAGGAACACCGGGCATGACGAACAGTGAAGCAAAGTGAATGAATCTAATTTGTCCTCCGAAAGCCTTCTTGATCTGTTTCTTTAATCTCACTTCATTTAAGCAAAGTTTATGACATATCTCGATCTCCGGGGCTCGTAACCAGAAAACGAAAAACAGTTCCGCGAAAACTCAGATATGGTGATAATTGTGGAGGTCCTATTGTTTAGACGAGATGACTCTATTCAACTGTGAAGAAGGCTAGAGGGAATCAGGGTATACAATTATAGAGAGTGCTATTTCATTTGAGCTCAATAGAAAGGAAAGTCACATATCATGCTTTGCTGGCTGCGGCTTTCTGTAAAAAGCCAGCAGTATACCCCAGTTTTAAGGGCGCTCAAGATCACTCGACGCAGCTTGACCCTTCAACATCTTGACAAGACATCTCAGGAAGTTTCATTCAAAGAGACGATACCCTACTGTGAACTATCAATGCTCAAAAGGCCCGAAAACAACATACAGGATCAATCACACTTACATCTAGCCAAGATCAATACGATTGCGCATTTTCAGAGGAATATAAAGGAAATCTATAGTGAAAAGACATCAAGGAAGCATTTCGATAAATCAAGGTCAGTGGCTGCGTTGGAAACTACTTTTGTATGCTTGCTGCACTCATTGAACCGGGTGAGTTCGAGCATCTTGAAGGTACCTCACGGATGGCGTCGGGATATGGATCAGAAGATTGAAAGTCAGATTCGCTACATTAATAAAATTGAAATACCAACGGAAGAACTCGTGAGCAATGCAAAAGGAATGAATCCAAGCTTCAGCAAGGATATTTTGAAATTGATCAGTTTCTACAAAGCTGGGGATAGCGCGCATATCACAAATCAAACTTATCCAAAGTCACTAAGGAGTACATTGATCTCATACTCTGCCCTGTGTATGCATTTGAATTCCAGCCAGGGCGTTGAACAAGTTTTGAAATGGATATCAAGTGTTACTTCACCCACAGTAACTCAAAGCTGCTTTGCATTAGCTGGTGAAACGGATATCCCAAGTTTTATTGTGAAAGACATTCTTTCTCGCTCTCCAAACTCTTTATATGAATTTGATCTGATGTTTGACCTTTTCGAAACATACGTGACAAAAGTCTGTAAAATATCAAGTCTTATAGTGAAGAACATTTTGTACCAAGGAAAGAAATATGATTGTGGAAGATTAGTGAATATTATCAACATTTTAAATTCGAAAAGATCATTTATCACAAGGGATAATCTCAACTTGACATTGATACAATTAGCAGAGTCAAACTGTAAACAAAACAGCAGAGAGGACTACTTGTCGATTTTGAACGCACAAAGACTTGTGGTGGATATGATATTATCTGAAGAGCTGTCACTTTCACCGTTGGGATACTTGGGTATATCATGTGGTTTACTCTCATTATCTCATAAAAGAGCACAGAGATTTCTTGATTTTGCAATTAGTGAAGGACTGACAAGTGACCTTGAACATCAAACCGCAGGGATGTTGAAATTTCAATTGAGTGAAAGTCCTGAAAAGTTGATACATGAGTTTGATGAAACAATGACCAAGGAGTCCTTGAAACAAAATCCTAATCTGTGGAAGCAATTTTTCGATGAAGTGCACAATCTAGGAATTATGAATGAAACCAATTCTGCTCAATTTATCAAAGAGTTACCATCATCTATTTTCAATGATGCCAAATCACAACTCCTGTCATATCAGAATATACCCAACATTCTAAAATCAGATTTAATCACAACAAATAAAGCATTAGCGATAACTATCAAAAAGCTTTACAAAATTAAAGATCCCATTTTAGGATTTGCCAAAGGGAGAGACTATGCCCTGCAGATCTTCAATCATATATCAGCGCCATCTAGACAAGTTATTGGTGAAGTGTTGCTAGGTGAGAGCTCACATAATCCACAAGATGCATATAGAATATATCAATCATTACTACAGGAGTATTGTTCTGATATACCAAATGAGAAAAGTCTGATATCGTTAATAATCCCAGCTTATAAATATCAAAAACTTGTTTGGGAAAATAGAAAGGCTTCTAAGATTGCAGTTCATGAATTCCGCAAACATTGTAAAAAATCATTAAATGATCATCAAGGTTCAATAATCCCTTCAAATTCAATTTGGAAACCTTATATTAAATTATTAGGTCGTTGTAATTATATTGATGAACTAGGTGAAATCATGCATATTTGGGAATCATTGAAAATCACACCAGAAAGAGAAACTTTAGCTATGCTTTTGGCTTCTTTCCCTTCTGAGATTGGTGAAACTAAAAGAATTCATGCATCGAAATATCTGGTCAATGAATCGTATGATGAAGAGGAAAATGATTTAGAAGAATCTCCACCATGGACATGGCCTAATGATTATGAAGTTAACTATTGGAGAATGCGAATCAAGAAGTTGAAAGTTTAACAACATCCTATTTATTTTATTTATATCCTTATATTTATTTATTTATTTAACGTCAAAAAGACGTCGACATTATGGTGCATATGACTACATATATACAATTTGAAACCAAGCATATTATATATTTATATAGATATCTATTTATTCATTAAACAGTAACACTATGATTTATTTGAACCATGTGTTATCGTGTGTTGTAATGTGTTTTCATCTTTTATCCCCTTCTCATCAGAATCAACAATTTCCACTTCATTTTGTGATTCTTCATCACTTGTATAATCCTTATTGAACCATTTAAATCTCATACACCAAATAAAATGACTTGTGAAAATTCCAATCTCCATTGCAACACAAACACAATAAAGTACAATCCCCATAATATCCATATTCCCCACAACGACTGAAAGCATAGATAAAAATGCACCCATACAATCGATACCAATAAACATGAAATTTATACCAACAACACGACCTTGTCTTTTTGCTAATTCAAAATATGGTGGTACTAACCCAGCAGCTAATGCGATAGATGCAATAATACCAAAGATTAAAGTTGGCCATTTAATACCACGATCATATAATGGTCTTAACCATAGAATAAATCCAGCTTGTGCACCTGCAGCACAAATTACAAATGGTATCAAAATCATCAATATTTTTCTAACAGGCATCTTTACAGGTGGATAATATAATGTTTGTACCCATGATATAGCACAAAATACAAAAAAAATCTCTGGTTGTACTTGAACAGATACATTTGCTCTTGTTGATATAAAATAAATTGCAAATGGTATACCACAAAAAGCCCATAAAAACATCATTATTGGTGGGAAACCTTCACAGTTTTTTCTTTTAAAATTGTAATAGATCTGGGGTATTAACTGGACACACCAACATACTGTACCAAGAGTTCCTAACACCGTTGCAGCCTTTTCACTTATCATTATATCCTTATCTATTCTTGATCGAGTATTCCAATAAACTATGTTTTATAGTTATACTTCTATGATTTTCCAAACAACTTAAACTTTGAAACAAACAGGAATTTAGATCTCTTATAAAGCTTATTCTCAACGGTTAAGCAAAGTGAAATGTCAAATCAAAAGGCTATTAACATTTGAAAAGGCTGTTTAACCTTGATTGGCGGTAGGCGCACATTTCCGGTGCTATAACCTTCCCAATGCGGAAGGTGAGTGCACTGGTATAGACATTAATAAATAAGACCATTTAGTTGATATTCTCGGTTATTGTTATAATGAAAGAGGAAGGAGGAATCACGCTATGTTAAATTGCTCGTGGTGGTCTAGGAATGGTAAGTTTGTGAAAACCTAGTATGGCGTTGATGCCTATTCTTTCTACAAGTACATTGACACAATTTTGTACAGGTTGTGTTATAGATTTTCTATGTTATATGCTATTACTCTTTCAACTCCAAGACCTTCTCAACAAGTTTCTCCAAATAGTTATCCTTACCAACTTTATCCAGTCTCTTCAATGAATCATAGAGTTTCTCCAAATATTCCCAATTTTCACCGCTAGGTCCCTTTGCATCTTTAATCACTTGTGCGGTATCCTCTAATTTCTCAGGCCCTATGAAACTTTCATTATCCATAGTACCTATATAAACCACACTCGTCAGTATATGCTTCCCCGTATGAGGATCCACTGGTAATAATTCCAAGGCATCACTTAGCTCTTTATGATTATGCAATTTAGGATCATTATGTAACTGGAATGGGATATTATGCTGTATATAACCATCTTGTTCTCTAACATCCAAATATTCCGTCACTTCTTGAGCAAATTCAGGTGGTATATAATAAGCACATGCCCAAACTTTTAAATCTGTCTTCTTTAAATTATTAGGATCTATCGCATCATATAAGGCAACATCTTCTAAAACTCCTGGATTTGCAATTATATCATCATATGGAACCAACGTGACGACTCTCCCTTTCTTAGATGGTATACCTCGATGATCTGATGATGATTGCCAAAATCTTCTAGTATAACCATGTATTATTCCTGGTATGACAAATTTAGCATGTGGTGGAGGTTTGAATATAAGTGAGCCATATCCCAAGACCCATAATGGCTCGTTTCCTATGGTCATGATTCTGTATGTATCTATCGATGTAACAGGCTCTTGATGGTATAAGGTTGTACATAATTGTGACAAAAGCCATACTACGTAATTTTATTTTCAGATCTCGAGCGAGCGTGTCCTTACAAATTTAATATAAACATAACTTTTCTTTTATAGCATAAAACTATACCTATATTATACAATATTAAACCACAGGTAACAACCTAATATGGTTAAAGTTAGTGTAATTTCATAACCAAAAAAAAATTTGTATCGTAACCAATAATAAATCAATAAAAACAAAATGCCCCATAATAAATAATTAAACATGAAAACCAATGCAATGGAGCGATTAATAACTTGAATAACTTTTATTGAAGTTATCCTTCCAATCATTAATTCACCCTTTATAATTCAGAACTATCCAAGAAGAAATAATTACCCGAGGATTTTTGTTCTTTATCCATTTGAGAATCTAATTTATTAATTCTTGGTCTGAAAGAAACTGGATCTCTTCTAAATGTAACATTTAAATTCTTCAAAAATTTATTACAACCAGTTAATAAAGATTCTGGAACTCTAGCAAATGCTTCTTTTGATGGTTGACCTTCAAAAACAATAACTCTATCAGCCAAATATGTAGCCATGATGAAATCGTGTTCCACAATAAATGCAGTCTTTTTAGCATGTAAAATAAATCTTCTAATAACTTTTGAACAAATAATACGTTGTTCAGAATCCAAATAAGCTGAAGGTTCATCGATAAGATAAATATCAGCTTGAGCACCTAATGCCATTGTGATGGCAACTCTTTGTAATTCACCACCTGATAAATGTTGAACTTCTTGATCAATAATATCATCAATTCTTAATGGTTTACAAACATCAGTTTGAAATTGTGGATGTAAAAATGAAGCTCTAATTCTTTTGAAAAATAATTGACGTACTGTACCAGTGAATTTTGGTGCAATTTTTTGTGGTTTCATTGAAATGTTTAATTTTGGAACTTCTAAATCATTATCTGCAGGAATGGCACCAGCTAATAATCTACAGAATGTAGTTTTACCTGTACCATTTTCACCCATCATAACCAAAATTTCAGAATCACTAAAATCACCTTTTTCAATATGAATTTTGAAATCACCTTGAGTTCTTGTCATTGCAGGATAAGAATAATAACGTGAAGCATCCAATTGCATAGCATCTTGAGCATCAGCTAATCTGAATTGTAAAGATTCAGATCTAAATCTTAAATTTTCTGCAGCAATGTTACCATCTAAAAACATATTGATACCTTCTCTAACAGAGGCTGGTAATGTAACAACACCATAAACTGATGGCATACCATACAAAATACAGACGAAATCTGATAAATAATCTAAAACTGACAAATCGTGTTCCACAACGATAACATATGATTCAGCGTGTAATAATGAACGAATGATTAAAGCAGCATTTAAACGTTGTTTAACATCCAAATATGAAGAAGGTTCATCAAACATGTAAACATTAGCATCTTGAACACAAGTCATACCAATGGCAAATCTTTGTAATTCACCACCTGATAATGCGTTAACATCTCTTTTCAAGATATGTTTTAATTCTAAAATGTTACAAATTTGATTGATTGAATCTTTTCTTTCTAATCTTGCCTTTAACAATTGACCAACTTTAGTATCTGGACCTTTGATAGCTCTTGGAATGTTATCAACATATTGAGGTTTAATGATTGCCTTGATGTCATCTTCCAAAACTTTAGTCAAATAATTTTGTAATTCAGAACCTCTGAAATGCTTTAAAATTTCTTGCCAATCTGGAGGATCATCGAATCTACCTAAATTTGGTTTTTGTTTACCAGCTAAAATCTTCAATGCAGTAGATTTCCCGATACCATTAGTACCCACTAACCCTAAAACTTGGCCAGGTCTTGGTGTTGGTAATCTATGTAATTTGAAACTATTTGCAGAATAACGATGTGTAACTTCCTTTTCCAAGTTTGTTGGTAAATTGATGATATTAATAGCACCAAATGGACATTTCTTTACACAGATACCACAACCGATACATAAAGTTTCTGAAATGAATGCAATTTTGTTTGTTGGAGCAACTTCAATACATAATTTACCAGTCTTGACAACAGGACATGCCTTTTTACATTCTTGACGACACTTTTTTGGTTTACATTTATCATCACTGACAATGGCGATACGTGTCTGTTTGGAACTCATTGTGATCTTGTATAAGTTCTCTTCAGCTTAATCAATGTGACCCCTTTGTTGTTCTGAACGTCAATGCCAACACGACAATAAGTTTAGTGTTTTGATATTTTGACAAAATTTTTTTTTCTGCCTAACTTTTCCCGTTGCGAGAAACAAAAAAAAAGAATAAAAAACTTGAAACTGCGTTGTTGCCCCAAACCAGATGAATTCGCGGGTGTTGTGACAAATTGTTTAGCGGTGATTGGGCGAGAAGAGAATAATAACTTTAACTATTGGTGAAGTTGTGATTATAGGCATTGTTTAAAGAGCTCATTATAGTGTTAGCACATCTTAATGGTCTCATGTTGCTTGATGAAAATATTGTATTTCACCCGATTGTTATTAATCGAAAAGATCATGTTAAAAAACAAGTGTTGAACCAAACCGCCTGGTTTATATAGTAGATCTAGATTAGCCGCTGAACTTTTAATTTCATTTGAACTCCCCTTCGATCCCCGGTGTCGCCATTAAAACATCTCGTTTAGCCTCCTTTTCTGTTTCGTGCAGCACCCGCTAAAATTTTTACGTAATTTTTCGAGATACTCGTGTGACAGATTTCTTGATTTGATGATATGCAAAGTTTTTTATTAATCTCCCACGTGTGCTACAACAAAGAGATACACGAGGCAACAATACGGTCACAAGACAATAGGTCCGACAAGGGATCGAATGGTTGTTGAAGATTGAAGATCAGAAGATTGTTTTGAGCTTGAAGAGAATGAGCTTTTGTCAAGAGTCAAGAGTCCAAGAATTCTATAATTCCCTTTGGCCAAGGGTTTAGCCCATTGAGCATATCTTGACAGAGATGCAAATTTTTACACCAATTTTATCAAATCTTCTAAATAGTAAAGACGTAGCTGATCAGTTCGGTGTCTGACTCTGAACCTGAATAGGGATGGGTTGATGCCGATTTGCGTGCTTCAGGGAGGAGCATAATAATTAATACCCATGGATAATGGATACTAGACATTTGAACCAGTAAAACTCTGGAGCACGTAACACTTCCAACTTCTTGGCCCATTCTCTAGCCTTAGCTCAGCTCAGCTCAGCTGAAGTGTTCTCCAAAGCTGCCCCCATTTGGCCTGTTTTGCAATTTCAGATTTGATGCTCGACAATCATTATGCAGCCAACGAGTGGTTGCAACACCCAGCCAAAGAGCACAAGTCCGACCAATGCAAGGCCTAAATACAGCCAAATGCTACAGCACTATTGTTTATAAAAGAAGTAGAATATCCTCAACTAGTTCCACCGTTTAAACGTCTTTCACAAAATCTGTAAAACAAAGTTCCTCTCTCTTCTTATCGCTTACGCTAAAGTCTTGTTAAACGCACTCAGCCCTGCGGAAAAGCATATCAAAAAGCTGCAACAATTTATATCTTGATATTTTAGATATAAACAGGAGAACAGCGCTTAACAAGAAACTAATTGAACAACGAGTCGAACAACTCTATAGGCTCCACACCATGAAGTTCGGGGCCCAGATCAAGTCCAAGTCTGTGCCGGAGTGGAAGAACTACAACCTGGACTACAACCAGCTCAAGCTAAAGATAAGAATAACCACAGATAACCACAACAATTTGCACAATGAAACACTGGTGAACGACCTGTACCAGGAGTTCATGGCGCAGATCGAGATGGTGAACCTCTTTTTACACTCCAAGATAGGCGAAGTCAAGCGGAGAATCATATACATCGAGAACTCCATCGAGCAACAGCAACACAGCGGTAAAGTGCCCACAGAGGATTTCAAGTTCACAGTGGAACAGTATCTATACAAGATATCCTCAGATCTACAGAAGCTATCGAGGTTCATCGTGATCCAGAAAACAGGGCTAAGGAAGCTGCTCAAGAAATACACAAAATACTCACAAGATGGCGGGGCATTGAACATGAAGATTAACAAACACATGGTGGAGACCCAGGACACGTTCATTCACATTGACCTTTCAGGGTTATACATTGAGCTAGCACTAATCTATGATATTATCAGATCCAACTTGGAAATACCCTCGCCTTCTTCTTCACCGCAACATAGACGTCGTTCTTCATACACTGACCCTGCTACTATTTTAAACCAAAACGAACATTTCCAATTTGAGTCTTTTAAAGAGGGAAACTATTCACAGAGCTTCCTAGTTCATTATGATAATCTACAAGAGTTGAAATTGTTCTTATTGGCCAATTTCAAATACATTGATGAGAATGTTAGTAATACAAGACAACATATTGAATTGAAATCCAAAAACTCTACATTATCTCTAAGGCAAATCTTGAATAGATCTTCCAATTCGAGTGATGAGTTGAACAAATTGAATGAATTCCCATCTTATGAAAGTAATTCCATCTATATGAATGGTAATGATCAAAATATTGAATCATCCACTTTAAACATTATATTCCAAGATGAAAACCATGCAAATGGTAAATCAACAGAGATCAATGATGAACCGGGTATAATATCTTCAAATTTATCAAATAGTAGGAGAACTATATTGTTAAGTGCCATTGGTGGTCTAAGGAAGGTTTCATGTGTATTGTTGAACGATTCAGATTTCATTGAAAGTTTATTAAATAGTTGTCTACGAGGTGATAATTATGAATTTTTTTACAAGGCCAATGAAGAAAAAATTTCATCATTAAATTCATTAGAGAAAATTTCTATTGAATGGATTTTCAACAAAAATGTTAAACCATTAATTAAATTTAAAAGTAATGAATCAAGATTTATCAATTTACCACAAAAGAACAATCAAAATTTAAAAACTTGGATAAATTTAAAATCAAATATTCAAATCACTGATCAAAATATTAATCAAAATGATTGGACTCAAAAAGATGAAGAAAATTCATTTAATTTCCCCTATGCCCTATTAGAAGTTCGTTGGAATTATCCAAATGCCATTCCCATTTTGCAAAGTTTATTTGATTCACATTTAATTTATGGTATGAATGATCCAACTTTTAATTTATTAAATTATACATCATACATGAATAACTCATTGAAATTTAATGCTTCATGGATTAAACTTTTTTCTCATAATGCTACAGATATAAGGAAATTACCACCAAAATTAAGAACTGAAAGAAAATGTAAATCTAAATTAAATTTAAATCAAAGTAATGAAAGTAGATCTTCAGTTTCTGAAGAATCAACAACACAATTTAGATATTGGAATGAATTTGATAATGGTTCAGATTTTGAAAATGATGAAAATAATGGTGGGTTTGTTATTGATGTTGATTCAAATGATGAATTTAATTTAATCAACAAAGAGTCTGTTGATTGGTTTATTAAGATTTCAAATAAATTTCATGATTCATTATTAGGTAAATTCCCTTGGTTACAATCAAATGATCATAATGATGATAAATTAATTAGAAATCATGGACGTTCATATGGTTCAATTGTACAAATTTCAGATACTGAATCAATTGAAGAAAATCAAATTTTAAAAAATTATCAACATTCAAATTTATTTACATCATTATCATTAATTTCATCATTATTAGCATTATTACTTACTGCAATATCAATAGGTATCACAACATCAATTTATAATTATGATGATATGATTGATTTAAATCCATTAATCATTACAATTTTAACATTTACAATGATTTTAAGTTTATTTTTGGGGATATTAGCATGTGCTTTAATAATGAATTGTGAACATAAAAATTGGTTTACAATGGGATTTGTTTGGTGTGTTTTCGTTGGAGTTACATTTTGTATTATTGGTGGAATTGGTTCAATTTTTGGTATATAGATATATTAATAAGCATATATACAAATTTACTAAGTAGTTATAATTGAAATCCAAATCTTTGTTGACACCAATGAACTCCATGTTCTTCATAATCCTGTTTACTAACCCTAAAATTTTGATATAATTCATTCTCACTAAATTTTTGTGCACTTTCCCAACCATACATTGTTGGATCATTTGGTTTACCTATTCTAACATCCCATTCCACAGGTAATACAACTTTTAATTCTTTCAACAATCTTTTATCAAAATTATCCATTTCAAAATTCCCTCCAATAACAACAATATTTGATACTATTAAAGGTCTAATTATTTCTGGTAATGTATATATGCTATCCACAATTGTCTCTACTAAACCTGGTTTATTATTAACATTAACAATCTCTGGATGGAAAATTGCTTCAGGTACAGAAAATCTTTCATCATAAATTTTTAAAATTTGTTGTTCTTGTGGTTTAAATTTTTGCCTTAGTTCAGGTGTTAATACATAACCTTGTGTAGTTGTATTAAAATCTGGTAAAACATATTCAATAATATGATCTCTATTCTTGGTTTTATCCTGTTGTTTGATTTTTTTCAATGACTCATTATAATCCATTGTAACAAAACATGATTTTTCCTTAATATTATTGACTAAGATAGTTTCATCTGTAACGTTATAATGTCTAAATGAAACCATTTCTCTAAGAACACCTGATAGAAATCTACCACCAATTTCAAATTTCCTTACACTTTTCCATACAGGGACACCCTTTATCAATGGAATCACCCAAGTTGCATTAAAGCCTGAATCTATAACTAATTGAAAATCTTGATAATTTTGTAAATTTGATATATCATTCTTTAAAAATGGTTCATGAATTTTTTCATTTTGTTTAAAATTCCATGGAATATAACTTGCCATGGGATTCCTAAATAATGATTGAAATCCATATTCTTCAAATATTATTTGATCAGTATTTATTGATAATTGTGGTAATGTAAATGGTGTTTCACCAAGTATTAAATTTGAATCTGTTGGATCAATGTTTAATCCTATATCTCTTGAAGTAAATGCATAATCCCATACTTGTTTTTCAATCTCCCAGCTTGACAAATTCCCCTTTTCAATGGGTCTTTTCATTGTAATCCCACTTATATCGTTAACATTATGTATTTGATTCGAAATTAAAATCTTCTTGTCTTTGGTCTTGCAGATTGTATTTTGAACCTTCTTGACGTCGGCTATATCCGTGGTGTTATAGCCAATTTTGATGTTATAGGATCCATTATCCAGTATCACAGTGCTAGACATCCTCTTAATGGTTTGAGATTGGGAATTGTTATATATTTTGATGGTAACTTATGTTCTTGACTTATATCTTATATCTACAATTTCCGAGGGTGCGAAATCTTCATCACGCGGGTAACTTGCGTAGTTAAGAAATTTATCGGTGGGTCGGAATTCAACTACTCTTTTTGTTTACATGTTTTGATTTCGAAAAACATAAACACAAAACACGCGTATATACATACAATTTACCTATTGTTCCCAACCACAAAGTTAGTTGCTGGACAATATGAGCTCTCCAGTACAACAGGCTAAGAGACAGAGGGCTGCTAGAGCGGTGGAGTCTGAAGATGAAGAGTCTTACCACGAAGATGCTGGTGATGTCTCCATGGATAGTGACAAAGAAAACGATCTTCCATCATCCCCAATCAAAGCTCCAACTAGTCCGAAAGAACGTCGTGCTTCCTTGGCTCCTATAGACAAGAATGTCGATAGACTGAAACTTAATGAGAACATCAAGCTTGATCCACCTTCACAATCATTACCACCACCTCAATCGCCAAAACAGAAAACAGCATTTAATGGACCTGATATCATTCAACTTTCTCCAATGAAATCATCCAAAACCGCTGCAATGAATCATTATTCCCAGGATAAGCCAAAGGAACCAGTGACAAGGCTTGTCATCCAGAAATTGGTCTTGAAAAATTTCAAATCATATGCTGGTACACAAATCATTGGACCTTTCCATTCATCATTTTCAGCTGTTGTTGGTCCTAATGGTAGTGGTAAATCAAATGTCATTGATTCATTGTTGTTTGTGTTTGGATTTAGAGCAAACAAAATGAGACAAGGTAAACTATCAGAATTGATTCATAACTCTGAAGAAGCTCCAAACTTACAATCATGTACCGTTGATGTTCATTTCCACCATGTTACTGATAATCTAGATGATACCACAACTGTTGTTCCGGGAACAGAGTTGGTTGTTTCAAGAACAGCTTATAAAAACAACGGTTCTGACTACTTCATTGATGCCAAAAAGAGTAACTATAAAGAAGTAACAACATTATTAAAGGACAAAGGTATTGATTTAGATCATAAGAGATTCTTGATTCTTCAAGGTGAAGTGGAAAGTATTGCTCAAATGAAAGCTAAAGCTGAAAAGGAAAATGATGACGGTCTTTTGGAGTATCTAGAAGATATCATTGGAACATCGGATTATAAAGCTACAATCGAAGATTCTTTTAAGAAAATTGAAGAATTAAACGAAATATGTCAAGAGAAGGAAAGTAGATTTGGCATTGTGGAGAAGGAAAAATCATCATTGGAATCCAAAAAGGATGAAGCCTTGGATTTCTTATTCAAGGAGAAAACTTTAGTTGAACAAAAATCATTACTTTATCAATTCAAGATGCATAAATGTCAAGAAACCATCAATACAAATAATCAAGTGTTGAAAGAGCTGCAGGACAAGCTGAAGAATGAAAAATCTGAATCCACAGAATTTGAGAAGGAAGTGAAGGCGTTAGAGAAAGATTACAAAAATTTGTCGTCTTTGATCGAAGAAGCTTCGGCTAGTATCAAGAAACTTCAGGATGTTCAAAAAAAGGGTGACAGGGAAAAAGTTGCGGTCGAGGAGAAGAAGAAGAGTTTAGAATCCAAAAAGAAAAAATCAACCAAGCTGCTTGAGACTGCAATTCATGCTCTTAACGAAGCTGAATCCAAACTTCAAAATTACACCACTGAAAATGAGTCATTTGATCTTGAACTACAAAAACTTCAAGATTCATTGCAACAGGAAAAGGCTACCTTGGATGAAATTCGTTCAGAACTTACCGACAAGACAAAGGGTTTCAATGAAGAAATTGAAGTCTATGAAAAGCAACTACAACCTTGGAACGAACAATTGGAACAAAAAAGATCACAAATTCAAATTGCAGAAAGTCAAGTAACGCTATTAAAAGAAAAAAAATCCCAAGCTGCTGGTGAAATTGATTCTCTAAAAGAAAGAATTCAAACAATCACTGACGATGGTAATGAAAATGAAAAAAAAATGATCACGTTGAAAAGGGAGTTGGTTCATATCACAAAGCAAATCGAATTAGGTGAACAAGAATGCTCCCATGCCTCTGCCAAATTGAACGAGATGAACGGTGTGTTATCAAATCATCGTCAAAGAACATTTGAGGCTAAAGGTTCGTTATCAAACATTGAAAACAAAAACAAAGTGTTGGCTGGGTTAATGAGACTTCAAGAATCTGGTCGTATCCAAGGCTTCTATGGTAGATTAGGTGATTTAGGTCTGATTGATGACAAATACGATGTTGCTATTTCCACGGCATGTGGTCAACTAGATGATATGGTTGTTGAGACTGTTGAAGTTGGTCAACAATGTATTGAATACTTGAGAAAAAACAATTTAGGTTATGCAAGATTTATCTTGTTGACTAAATTAAGAAAATTCAATTTGAACCCTATCAATACACCAGGTAATGTTCCGAGATTATTTGATTTGGTTCAGCCTAAAGATCCAAGATTTGCACCAGCTTTTTACAGTGTTTTACAGGATACTTTGGTTGCATCAACTCTTAAAGAAGCCAATGCAGTTGCATATGGTGCTAAACGTTATAGAGTTGTCACTCTTGATGGTAAGTTGATTGACAAATCAGGTACATTGAGTGGTGGTGGTAATCATGTGAGTAAAGGTGGTATGAAATCCACAGCTTCTGCTGATTCTGTATCAGAGAGAGATGTTATCAAATTGGAGCAAGAGCTAGCTGAAAAGGAAAAGAACTTTGAAATTGCCCAAAATACATTTTTTGAAATGACTGATGCATTGAAAGAGATGAAGGAGAGAAAACCTGAAATTGAAACTCAGATGTCCAAACTGAAGTTTGAAAATGAATCATTATCAAATGAACTGAAGAGCTGTCAAAACCAACTTACAGAGGCACAAAAGGCAAATATTGCTGCAAAGACCAATGATAAGGAAATTGCACAAGCTGAGCAAAATGTTTCCAATCTACAAAAGGAATACGATGAATTAAATGAGCAAACAAAAGAACTTCATAGTAAGATAAATGTTTTGCAAGAAAGAATCATGGAAGTTGGTGGTGTGAAGCTTCGTCTTCAAAAATCTAAAGTCGACGGCTTGAACCAATCCATTGAATTGACTATGGAAAAGATGAACAACAATAAGGTCTCACTGAAGAAGCTACAAAATGAGTTGAAAAGATACACCAAGTCTAAGGCTGAAAAGGAATCTGAGTTACAAACCTATGATAAAGATATTGTGAAGATAGAGGAGAGTTATCAAGAGAAGATTCGTGCATTTGACAATCTGGAAACCGAACTTAATCAATTGATTGATACTAAGGAAGACCATGGATCGAAAGCTGAAATTTTAAAAGAGCAATTGGATGAAAAACTGGAAAAGATCAATCAATATAGATCAGCCGCTATCGAGTTGGAAAACAAAGTTGAAAGACATAGCGGGTTGGTCAAGCAGGAAACTAGACGTTTGAATGAGTATTTGGAAGGGTTGAGATCCTTGGAGGCAAGAGATGTCAGTGAACTGGTTGCTTTTATAACTGATGATGAAGAGCGTGCTAAATTTGCTACACCAGTCTTATCAGAGTTATCTCCTGATGAAATTAAAGCTTTAGATATTGAAAGTATTGAAACCAAGACTGATGAATTAGATGAATATATCTCAAATGCTAAAGTGAATGTTGATATATTGGAAGAATATGGTAAACGTGCAGTTGAATATAATTCTCGTAAAACTGATTTAAATAATGCAGTTAACGAAAGAGATGAAATTAAAAAGATGAGTGAAGATTTGAAGAAGAAAAGATTGGATGAATTCATGGAAGGGTTTAATATAATTTCAGCAACGTTGAAAGAGATGTATCAAATGATCACAATGGGTGGTAATGCAGAATTAGAATTAGTGGATTCATTAGATCCATTTTCAGAAGGTATTTTATTCAGTGTCATGCCACCTAAAAAGAGTTGGAAAAACATTTCGAATTTATCAGGTGGTGAAAAGACATTAAGTTCTTTGGCATTAGTATTTGCATTACATCGTTACAAACCAACACCATTATATGTTATGGATGAAATTGATGCAGCTTTAGATTTTAGAAATGTTTCCATTGTGGCCAATTATATTAAAGAGAGAACTAAGAATGCACAATTTGTTGTTATTTCATTAAGAAATAATATGTTTGAACTTGCACAACAGTTGGTTGGTATTTATAAAGTGAATAACATGACTAGAAGTATTACACTTCAGAATCGTGATTTACTTGATCGTGATTAAACTTGGGAATCTAATAACGTATTGGATGGGGTGGTTAATGAGCTGGTTAATATTTCGTTATATAGAGTGTTTTTGAATTTCATTGTTTATACGTATGAAGGTGTAGATCTCTCTGGGCTTAATGTAGGTTTTTGGATTCGTGATTGTGGGTTTTAACCTATCTTACAAGGCTTTAACCCCTAAACAGAAAAAACCCGTTAGAGCTTATCAAGAGATAGGCGAAAACAAGGTTAAGTGAACAGCAATCTGCAAAGAAAACCCGTTATTACATAATCGGAGCAAAATATCACGATTCCACAATTTTAACAACTTGAGTCCATTTACTAGAACAGTGGCAGTATATAAATCTACAGGAGGATCTCTTTGACTCTGTGCTTATTTCTTTTGATACACAGTTTAATCACAGGGTCTTTCTCTGAACAATGTCGGAAATCAACTCAGAAATATCTTCATCTCCAAAGAATAACATTTCGGAATCAACAAGACTTATTGATAATGATATTGTTATTGAAACAGCAGCTGTTGATGTTTTCGAATCAGTTATTAGTGATCATGATCAACCAGGTGAAAATGAAGATATTAGATGGTTAAGAGAGGAAAGATTAAATCATAAAAGACTTCATTGGTTATCAAGACCTACAGTGGCTGCAATAACCATTGCATTATTAATAACTTTTGCTGCAATGGGGATATCAATGAGTGCTAAAACAATATTACTTTTAAATTTGATTTGTAAAGATGTTAAATTCCAGGATCCTTCTTTAGAAAATTGTCATGATTCAAGAGTTCAAGGAGAATTAGGTTCATTAACTTCTATAATGATGTTTGGTACTGGATTAACATCTGCTTTACTTTCTGGTAAGATGGGTGAATTAAGTGATAGATTTGGTAGAAAACCAATGTTTATTTATTGGGCAATTATTGGGATTGTGGGTAAATTTATGACTGCTTATCTTGTACATCCAAGTCAAACTTATAAAAGAAATTGGTTTATTTTAAATACATTTGTGGAAAATTTAGCCGGTGGAACACCTGTTATTATAAGTATTGCAAGTAGTTATATAACAGATATTGTTGAACCAGCTGAAAGAACAGTTTCTTTAGGGTTTATGGCTGGTTCTTTATATGGTGGATTAGCTATTGGTCCAATATTTGGTGCTTATATTATTAAAATTTCTGGAGGTAAAATTTTTACAGCTGTTTATGCAGAATGTTTAATGAGTGTTTTATTTCTTTTAGTTGTTTTGTTTATTATACCAGAATCAAGATCATTAAGATTAAGAAGAAAATCACAATCTTCACATTTACAAAGAAAAGCAAGTTTTTCATCATTAGATTCTCAAGGTTCTACAAGAATTTTCAATAAATCACAATTATGGAGATTATTTGATATCTTATCTCCATTAAAGCAATTATGGATTCCTAAACATCGTCATCAAGGATTTATTCCTAGATTAAATGCATTAATTTTAATATATTGTGATTCAATTTTAGGTTTATGTGGACAATCACTTGCATCAAATTTAGTGTTGTATTCATTATATACGTTTGATTGGGGAACTGGTGATGTGAGTGCTTTTATCTCATTATTAGGTACTAGTAAAGCCATTTGTTTATATTTGGCTTCACCATTTATTCTACATTTTTTGAGGAAAATATTTACTGTTAAAAATGATACAATTGATAAAGTTGATAAATCCACACTATTGATTGCATTAACTTTCGATTCTATGGGACCTTTAGCTGTTATAACAGCTACAAAGAGTTCACAATTATATTCCGCTCCAGTTTTAATGGCATTTGGATCTTTGGGGGGACCAGCAGCAAGAAATGCAATTGTTAAATATGTTCCAGAGACAAGATTAGGTGAATTCTTTGGTGCAATGACGTTAATTAATAACGTTGTTTTAACATTGGGATCTCCATTATTTGCGGCAATATATGCCATATCAGTTGGTACCATGCCTTCATTGGTTTTTTGGGTTATTTTCATGTTTTTCATCTCTGCAATTTTGTCAAGTCTGTTTTTAAGGTCTCATGACTCTAGTAAAGATGTTGAGCCAATGACAAGGTCAAATAGCATTGCCGAGGCTCTGAACCAGCAAAGAAGCTCACCTAGATCCAGTTTCTCAACACCGTTACAATCTCCTAGACGTTAAATCTGTATATATCTAATAAATTTTGTTTTGTTAATTTGCTTCTGGTAGTATTCTTTAGTGACACTTATATCTGGCAGATTCTTTTTTTCCGGAAAAGCACCTTTCAAGTTATCAGACTGCAGCATTTTAGATCAAACAGAAAACGAGAATAATTGGAGGCAGCCAAATTTGATTCAGGTGATTTTAGTTTCCAAAGGGGATTTAGCTGTTTGGCGTATATTCTGTTCAGAAAGAGAACAGATTAAGGAAACTTTTATAGGCAAAAGCTGGTAGATATCACCAATATGTCATCTATACAAGACATGATCCGTGATTTGTTTGACCACCACCAAGGATGGTTCTTAACAGCTTTGAGCTCAATAATGTGTGTTTTGGGAGCTGGTGTGATCTATTTGGACGTGCTGGTGAGGTTTTTCCACAAGAGATCCAAGTTTGATATCAAGAGCAATGAGAAGTTCTTAGTTTGCGGGTTTAGTTTAAGCAGTGGATCATTATTGTTCACTTCGTTCTACAAGCTTTTGCCCAAGGGGCTAGAATATTTCGAGCAGACAATCAAAGAGGACAAAAATGCTCATAAGAAGGATCAAACTTATCCTATGGGGTTCCGTGACTCGTTAAAACCAAGTTTAAGCTTGACCATATACTTTTTAATAGGTGTCATCACGTGTGAAGTGTTGAATCGAGTTATTCATAAATTCACAAGTAAAAGTATTGTCCATTGTAATCACAGTGGTGAAAGTGATCATGATGACGAGTCTCATCATTCACATTCTCACTCGGGTGATGTCTCAGAGCATTCACATTCACACGGACATGGTCATGGACATACACATGGACACAGTCATTCCTCCAGTGAAGATGATAATGATGACAAGGATTATGAAGAACACGATAGAACACATAGTTTCCACGCGGATGAAGAATCATTATTGACAAATGAAGTGCCTAATTATAATTATGGTTCAAATGATCAAACATCACCATTGGTTTTACAAGAAACTACAATTATCCAACCAAACACCAGTACACCTCAACGACCATCATTAATGGGTCAAAGAAAATCATTTTTCGATTTAGCCCTTGAAAGATTGAAAAGTAAAAATGCTAAATGTATTGGAATTGATGATGAAAATTGTGAAGGTGTTGAAGATTGTATTAGTGATGATTTAACTAATAACGTTTCAAATGATTTACACAATTTAAATTTTTATAGAGGATTATCAGTGGCAAAATCTAAGAATTCATTAGTTGCATATACATCACAACCACATTTAAAATCAAGTGCTTTAACAAATCAATCCCTATTACAACAAAGTGAATTAATTCCATTACATCCAAATTCTAATATAAGATTATCTACAGAGGAAAATTTGGATTCTCATCAAAAACATAAAGATGATCATCATCATCAAGTTAATACACCAATTTCTAAATTATTAGCTATAGGTTTACAAACTTGTCTTGCATTAACATTACATAAATTCCCCGAAGGGTTTATAACATTTGCCACTTCAAAAGCTGATCCAAAATTAGGTGTTTCAATTTTTTTATCATTAGCTATACATAATATCGTTGAAGGTTTTAGTATGACTTTACCATTATATTTAGCTTTTAATTCAAGATTAAAGGCATTTTCAATTACTTTTTTATTAGGTGGATTTAGTCAACCTATTGGTGCTCTAATTGCTTATTATGCCCTCTCGGGTCGTGAAGTTAACAAGAAGGAATCATATTATATATTTGGAATCTTGATGAGTATCACATCTGGATTTCTATCTGTTATTAGTTTACAATTGTTTGCAAGTTCAATTAATTTTGGAGGTCATACAAATACCGTGATTAAATGGTGTTTAGTTGGGATATTCATCATTCAGCTTTCAAATGTCTTGACAGACTATAATAGCTAAAAGTGAAGGGGAAACGGAGCTTATACAATCGTTTTAGTGCATGGATTTATAGAATTATCAAGTTTTTTTATTGTAGAAATTTTGACACATAAAAATTCATTTTTCGTGCGCGAACCGAAACTTATTTTTTTACGCGACTTTTTTTTGCCTTCAAAATTTAACGCGTATAAAACAAAACAAAAAGCTACCAAAACATCAACAGAATTATACAAACCATAAAACATGTCAGATCATAGCACCCCAAGAATCGATGGATCTCTATTGCAAAACTTTACAAACCGTACCGTCAGAGTCATTGGTAAAGTAGAGCAAATTGATGGATCAAATTTAAAACTATATACACCAAGTGATAATTCAAATAATTTAACAATAACTGTTAGCACTACACCTGATTTAGAATTTCAACAAGGTTCATGGTATGAAATCATTGGAAGAGTATTGGATAACCTATCATTAAGAGCTATTGATATACAAAATTTTGGTGAAAATATAAATGAAAAAGCTGTTGCTGGATTAGTTAAATATTCTCAAAAACATCCAGAAATTTTCCATGAATAATTAATTAATGTATAATGAATTGTTAAACTACATTGTAAGAATTTGATTTAAAATTTATATAAATTTTTTGCTTAATAATTAAAATCATTTCGATGTAGAACTTGATCTAGGTAATCTTGAAGGTTTTTTCAAACGATCTTTTGGATTATACCATCCAACATTTGTTGGATGTGGTGCAGGTGGTGCATAATTAACTGCAGAACTCATTGTATAATCCCAACCTGGTGTAATGGTAGATTCAACATTTGGTTTAATATAAACATTTTTAAAATATGAAACTGAAGAGGTTTGATATTTTCTTGACCATGTAGTCTTGGTAATAATTGAATTTGGTTGTGTTTGCATTGGTGCATATTTAGTTAAACCTGATTGTTGATTATATAAAATATCAAATGATTTAGAAATATCATCACCTTCTTCACTTGTTGTATGACCATTTGCATCTAATGAAACTTGACCTTCAGGTGGAACAACATCTTCTTTTGATGCATCAAAAGAACCAGTCATACCACGTAATTTAAATCGTTGAGAATAATTAATAGTAAAACCTCTAGCTTTTGTTGATGCATAAATTTGAATAAAATATGAACCATCAGTTCCAACATTTGAAGGAATTTCAATCTCTATAGAATCATTTTCAATTTCATCAAATTTAATTTTTTTTAAACTTCTAATACCTTTAATATCACTATTAAATCCTGTACAAATTGTAAATGTTAATTCATCAAATTCTGAAAATGATGGTTCAGTTCTTGAATCTTGCCAATTAACTTCGATAATGGCAACTCCATTTCTTGTTCTAAATTCTGCATTTTTCAATGGTTTAGCAATTGATAAATCACCAATAACTGATTTAATCAGTATTGGTAATATGAAAAAATTTAGAAATTTCATCTTTATATATATTGAATGATAATTTAACAATCATGGTTCGAAATTTGGTCAATTTTAATTTCTTATAACTAAATCCTTCACTGAGAAGTTCATTATTATTCTCGTACATTGAATATAGGATTTTGTAAATATGAGAATAAAACTTATATGCAAATCAAGACCTGTCCCACCCATTTTTGACAGAAAATCCCCATGAGATCATTTCACTGAGATTATGGTGCCTCGTTTAATTTACAATTGTTGTTGAGTATAAATGCTTTGATCTATAGTAAATTTGTATTCTTCTCTCAAATTGCGCGAAATTTTCCAATACATTGAGACGGGTATAGACAGTGTATATATTTTAAATCAGCCTTTGATATTTGACAATGGATTATATTCTTTATATTAATTTCATTTGATGATATTTAATTTTGTTTTGTTTTAACCGTTAATTTAACTATGCAGGTGCATAAACTTTAATTAGAACCCTACATGAACTTTAAATAATATAAACTGAAAACTAATTTATTAATCTCTTTAATATATAACGTCAAGCAAGAATTAAAATCTAAGCATCAATGTTCTATTTAGAACTTGAAGCTGAAGCAGCTGGAGATTTAGCAGATAATGAAGCTGATTTTAATTTGGAAGAAGGATGATACCAACCAACTTTTGAAGGTTCATCAGCCACAGAGGCATAATTTACTGCAGAACTTATAGTGTAATCCCAACCTGGTGTAATGGTAGATAATACAGCAGCTGAATGTTTAATAGTGGAGAAATAAGAAACTGATGAAGTTGCAAATTTTCTTGACCATGTTGATTTTGTCACTGTAGTACCTGGTTGAGTTTGCATTGGTGCATATCTTGTTAACCCGGTTTGTGATGTATATGCAACACTAAAAGATTTAGATTCATCTTCTGGAGATAATGTACTTGTAGCACCATCATCATCACCAGCAATAGAAGTTTGACCTGATGGAGGAGATGCATCATCACCAGAAGCCTTTTCTGTACCAGTCATACTTGTCAAAGTGAAACGTTGAGAATAATTAATTGTATAACCACCACCTTTCACTGTAGAATAGATTTGAATATAATATTTCCCTGAAGAACCAATATCAGCAGGAATACTCAATGTAGTCTTTTTATCATCCAATTCATCACCAGATAATTTTGTTAAAGTTTGAATACCATTAATATCTGAGTTTGGACCAGTACAAATCACAAAAGCCATGGATTCAATATCACCTATATCAGGTTTTGTATTGGAATCTTGCCATGTAACTTCAACAGATGCTGATCCACCACTAGCAGCATAAGATTTCCCCTTTGTAGGGGAAGAAATGGAAACATCACCCCAAACAGAGGTTATCAAAAGGAAAATCGTTGTGTATAGTGGGAACAGCATGGTTTGGTTTTCTATAATGCAAATGACGATATTTTGGTGTTTTTTTGCCCGTTGTCGACTATATGTCAATATGTAGAACTATAATTAGCGAGACTGCAAAAAAAAGGTACAGGATCTGATGTGATTATGAAATGAAATGGAAAAGCTGCTGTTTATATAAAGCACTTTGATTAATTTTATCAAACGAAAGTCTCGATATTCCACTTTCAAACTAAAATATCCTCGAAATAAATAAACAAAAAGATTGGTTAATACCCTAGATCAATTTCTTTGTTCCTTTGGGCTTTAATTCTGGATTAAAAGGCTGTGAAATTTGACAAGAAAAAAAAAAGTGTTGCCCCTAAACCGTGAATTGGCTGGAAGGGGTAATTGCCGTTTTGGGGTGTTTTGGATTATTTGATTATGTAATCGGAGGGTCGATTTTCGCGGGTTTTTTATCAAGTTTATAATATCGACTTTTTCACTGTATCAACTATGGTTTATCAAGTTATAAAATTCATTCAGTATTAATCCAAGATGTTATATTTAAAATCTATGCTTAAAGTCATAGACAACTCCGGTGGTCTAACGGCAGAATGTATCAAAGTGCTTCGTAAATCTCCAATGAATTATGCAACTGTTGGTGATAAAATTGTTGTCGTTGTACAAAAAGCTAGACCTGCTTCTTCAATTATAACAGGTGCTGCTTCATCAAATAGAGTTAAAAAGGGTGATATTTTACATGCTGTTGTTGTAAGAACTAAACAACAAGTCAATAGACCAGATGGGTCAGTTGTTAGATTTGATGATAATGCTTGTGTTTTATTAAATAAAAATAATGAACCTTTAGGTACAAGAATTTCATCTGTTGTTTCAAGACAATTAAAAGATAAAAATTATAATAAAATCATTTCATTAGCACCAAAAGCTGTTTAATTTTATGGTTAATTATGGGGTTAGATTAGGTTACGATATTTGGTTTTTCATGTACATTCATATAGATGCTTTTTTTTTTTTTTTTTTTTTCATTTCATTTCATCATTCATGTATATATCAGTAAATTGGAATATTTATGGGAAAATTATGTAAAAGATTCCACCAATCCATAAAGTTTATCCAGTAAAACATCACTTTTCTGTTTAATATCATCATTTAAATTCATTAATGATGTTGAAGATTCTTGATTTTCAAATCTTAATAATTCAAATGTTGAACCAACAATATTTCTTAATTTTATTATATTTGTATCATTATAATTCGTTTGTACTAGTCTTGATATCTTATCATTAATTTCAATCTCAACTTCTTCAATATTATTATCTAATGATAATTCAGGTGATGATGGTAAATTATAAAGATTTGGTGTTGATTGATTTGTCAATTCAAGAGGGAAATTTTTTTCAAGTATTTCATCATCTTCAGGGGTGGGTAGATAATTTTTAGGAATTTTAAAAGATCTTGAAACATTTTGTGGTTTGATTTGTTCCGAATGTTTGGGTATTTTGGTTTGGAATTCTTTTAATTTAATAGTTACATCATGATTTAAATTCTCTAAATCTGCAAATTTTGCTGCAATTTCAAAATGTGTTTCCTCATGTGATCTCAAAAGCTCACTTATCTTGTTCATTGATCTGTTAAATTCTTCAGATATATCTTCATTAGTTGAAATCTCATCATTCACAACATGTTGATCTATACTGTTATTAAATTGAAATTTTTGCGTTTTTTGAAATTTTGGTGAATTGGATACAAAGCTTTCAAACTGATCACCAGATAATGATCCATGTGACTTATTAGACATTGTAATCCTTTTGTGTTTCAACGAGTTCCTAATTCGTTTAAATTCAAATGTTTATATTGATCTTTGAGAATTTGTTATTACCGAAAGAATTTCTGTACACAATTTCACAGTGTCAATAACAACTACATAAAGAAAGACCCAATAGAGTACATAAATAATTTAAATAAATTGTCTTTTAAATAATATATATAGAGTTAAAATCAAGGATGAGTTTCATTGTGATTCGATCTTCCACCACCCATGAGTTTTTCCAATTGATTCTCCATCTCATCATTACCACCTTCTTTTATACCGTTAATCCTATTAGAATCCAATTCATCATCTTTACGAGCCTATAAGTATATATATATTAGTATTCATGATTAATCACAAGCTTCTATTTTATACTCACATCATTATTTATCTTTATCTTTGTTTTCGCAATGGACAGTTTTGTCCCCAAAGTATCCATAAATTGATCATCAACTTTATATTGTCTCTTTATCTCATCTCTTGATCTTATTGACAAATCACCAATTATACCACATAATGTACTTGGATGTACAGTATGATGAATTTCATCTTTACTATATTGATCTTGAACTAATTGTTCTTCTCTTTTTTGTCTATTTTTCAAAGCTTTTATTGCTGGGTTCTTTGTACGTTATATTAGTGATTATGCTCAGAATTTAGCTTTCTTGATACTCACATTTTGATCTAATTTCAAAGGTATCTCTTGGATCTTTATTTGTCCAATTTTATCAACATTTTTATTCTTTGCATTAGCAGGATCTGGAACATGTTCATCTAATGTTCCCCAAGGATCTTTATTCTGTGCAATTCTGACATCCTGAGTCCTCGTATATTGTAATTTGGCACCTTTAGCTTGGTTATTGCTCTTAATATTGGTTGATGCTCTGGTTATATTGGTTTTGGGTAGTTTCCTTGCTTGTTTGGATCCGGAATTCCCCATTGTGCAAAGTTTATATCTGAGTTCAAATAACTAGTCGAGTGAAGTCAAATATCTCTTTCAAAGATATAAGGTTTTTATCTCTGATCAATCACTTTCAATAAAGTGTTTTTATAGAATCTATTTAAATAGATAGATAACATTCGATTTCTGTGGGGCGGTCGCGAAGTTTCTCTATACGTGGTGTCTGGGTTTTCTGATAGCGAATTGGTTGATAGTTAGCTAAAGTATATAAAGTGATTAATTTATTAATGGTGAATTATCTTTGAAATATTAATAGAATACTTCTGGTGATCTGAATGTTGCTAAAGTGTGCTTGAAATGTTAAGTTTCAACAGTTTTCGTCGAAAATTTTCGATATCATTTTAATTTTTCAGATTAAATTAATATAGTAAAAAGATTAATACTAGGTCACTAAAGTTTTTGAAAAATAATACAATTGATTTTTAAAATTAAGCTATATTATATATTATATATATATATTAAAATTAATAAAATTTTAAGACTATGCATCCTTTCACTGACCTCAAATATACTAGAAAGTACATATAAACTTGCTCAAATTCATAATTAACCAACATTTCTCGTTTGTTATAGCTCTTCGGATATTATATTCGGAGTTTATTGTCTATATACATCCAACCCATTACAGTCATTTTCTACTTGAACTTTTTCATATAAAACTCACCAAAAGCTACAAGATCAGCTTTGGTATAGATTGATTAGTACCCTGTGGTCTCACTGGTCGGACTCAGTACAAAGTTTACAGACCACCAAAAGCCACTGTTTCTGATCGGATCGGCAGTCATTTATCAATGAACCACACTTATCAATTTGGCTGCATCAAAGGGTCCAAAGATATATAAATAGTCTGAGTCGCAAGAGTCATAAACTGTAACTATCCATCATGAACAACTAACAACTAACGCAAAATGTCAGAGGCTGATGTTGAGAAAAAAACAACTTCTTCACAAGATGATATCACTGTTGTTGATGAACAACTAATCTTCCCCAAATTAACCATGAAAGAAAAACTTGGTTTATTCTTCACCAGGAAAAATCCACCAAAAGAAGACAGACCAAAATTCTTTTGGTGGTATCCTCCAAATCAAACCAAAGAAGAGAAAAAACTAGTTTTCAAATTAGATTTATTTATATTGACATATACTTGTCTTTCATATTACTCAAAATATTTAGATCAGGCAAATATTTCATCTGCTTATGTCTCTGGAATGAAAGAAACTTTAGGTCTACATGGTGCTCAATATAATTGGATTCAAAATTGCTTCACTATTGGATTTGGGTTTGGTGGATTAATAAATTTATTATTAACAAGAATTTCACCAAATATTGTATTACCAGCTTGTGAAGTTATATGGGGTGTTTTCTGTTTATCTTTATACAAGGCAAATAGTTTTAAATACGTTGCAGCTATAAGATTTTTCCAAGGGCTTTTCGAAGGTGTTGCATGGCCAGCTTGTCATTATATCCTTGGTTCAACTTATACAAAGAATGAATTAGCTAGAAGAGCTGGATTATTTACTGCATCTGGAATGGTTGGAAGTATGTTTAGTGGATATTTCCAAGCTGCTGTTTATAAAAATTTAAATGGGGTTCATGGAATTGAAGGTTGGAGATGGTTATTTATAATTGATTTTATTGTAACTATTCCAATTGCAATCTTAGGGTTTGTTGTTTTAATACCAAGAAATGCTGAAAAGATTTGGTGGTTAAAACCTCAAGAATTGGAATTATCTAAAAATCGTATGAAGTTTCATGGTAAAATCCCATCTGATAAATGGAATTGGAAATCTGTAAAGAGAATTCTTACATCATGGCAATTTTGGGTTTTCCCAAGTGGGTTTATACTTTGGGATCTTTCAGGTCAAGGTGGTTCATATTTTGGTATTATAATGAAAGGTCTTGGTGGTTATTCAGTATATCAATTAAATACTATACCAACATCTCAAGCTGTTTTCAGAATTATTACATGTTTGGCCAGTGGATTATTAATTGATATCACAGCTAAAAGATGGCATAGTTTTTTAATTTTGATGATTTTATGGATCACTGGACTTTCAATATTGGTTGGTTGGGAAGTTTCAAGAGGTGCATTATTCTTTGGAATTATATTATTAGGTGTATCAACACCTGTTTCACCATTATTTGTTGGTTGGGTGAATCAATTAACACAAGAAGATGTTCAATTAAGATCTGCCACTATAAGTGTTATGAATTTATTAAGTTCATTATTAGAAATCCCTTGGAATGTTAAATTGTTCAACACTGATTATGCACCAAGATTTTATAAAGCATATAGATGGTGCTTAGGTATTAATTCAATCTTATTATTATATGTTCCTTTAATTTTACTATTTGATAGATATCAAAATAGGAAAAGAGCATTATATAAAATTGAAACAACAAATCAAGATGGTTCTATAACAATAAGAAGTTTATTTGAAATAGAATCAAATGATGATAATATATCAATATCCACTGATAAAAAACCATCAGAAACAGTTACTCAGAAAAACATAACTACATAGCTTTAATATATATCGTCATTCATTATGAAAAAATATCATGTAATCTCTTATAATCCAACATTACTCTACTAATAGCTTGGTTTAATTCACAAATTCGAACATTAACAGCTGTATCTTGATCTAATGCCCTATAATATAATTCCATATTCCCTTCTGTTCTGAAAATCCAACCTAAATGATTTTGATCATTTTTAAATCGTTCATTTATATATCTAACCAATTCTTCCTTTTCACTCATTGCATTTGTTTGAAATTCTTCAAATTGTTCACGATATTTTTCATATTCCCTTTGAGTATTTACATTAGATGATGGTTCAACAAGTTTACTTTCTAAAATTGGTTTTAAACCTAACATTTCATCAGTAACTCTATATGCCTTGGCTCTTTCAGCTTCACTTCTACCATTATTTTTAGATTTTTTAACTTTTTTACCATGATTTATATCATCATTAGATTCATCCAAAACGTTAGATATATCATTAAGATTAAAATTACCATTTGTTTGAGTTAATGGTGTAGTTTTCTTCATCTCATCAAAATTCATTGAAGAAGAAGAAGAAGTAGAACTCTTTGGAACAGGACCAGGTGTAGATTTTTGAGTCCCTGGATTCGAACCATTTAATCTTTGTTTCTTTGCAAATTGTTCAGCATCTCCTTTAAATGTGGTTTCATCAATTTCCACCAATTCATCCTCTGTGTCATTATTATCATCATTATTTATTTCATCTTTATCTTCATAAAGATACTCATATTTATTTGATTCTTCCAATGTAGTTCTTGGTGGACGTCCAGATGAGGTCTTGAAATGTTTAGATGGGTTTGATGGTGATCTTGATTGATTTGATGGTATTTTAGATCTTTCTTTCCTATTAACATATTTATTTTGGGTCCTTATATTTATTGGAGTTGATTTTGTTGAAGTATCAAATCCATCAAATGCAAATTTCAATGGTTTGCTAATGTTGGGGAATTTATCAACAGGTGTTGATTCATTTTTCACCCCAATTGTTGATTTTTTAGAGATACCATGTGGATTATTTTTTGAAGGTGGAGTCTTAGCTCTTGGTGGTATGAATGTGGAGGAAGAATCGGATGCTTGAGATTGACGTTGTGGTTGTGGAGGTGGGGATGTACTATAGGCATTAGGAGGTGTATTAACAGACGCAGTCTTGAAATTTGTTCTTTGCTTTTGCCATGATTTTGGTAAAGGATCACTAGACATTGATGGTATAAATGTGCTTCCCTGTGAAAATCTAACATGATTTGGTACAGACGTTGATGAGTTTGGTGTGGAATTCGCATGTGGTGGTTGTTTAGCATAAGGTGGAGGAACACCGTTCGCAGATGTACGAACATTATGAGGTGGAATATTGCTTCCTTCTGATGGATATTGTGTATATGATGTTCCATTCATAGGTGTTGGTTTAGGACCGTTGTTAACGTTTGGTGGTTTCACATTGCTTGGATATGGTTTTGGAGCAGAACCATTTGTAGGACCTGTTCTTTGGAAAGTTGCGCCTGTTTTGAAAGATCGCAGTTCAGGACCGTTGTTGGATTGTGAAGCTGTATATGATTTGGATGATGTGAAGAAAGCTTTAGTGTCAGAAAATGTATCATGATGTGTTTGGTTTCTCTTGTAAGTGAAATCAAAATCATCATCATCATGTGTAAATGAGTTGAAAGCTCTTTGGTATCCATTCCGCTGCTGTGGGTTTGCATGTGGAGGTGGAGGGGCTTGTCTAGCACTATTTTGATGGTAATATGTATGTGATGAATAACTGGCATTTGGACCTCTTGAGTGTGTCCACTGTTGATATCCAGGTGGTTCTGTATATGGATTGTTTGGTTTTTGGTGCGTTGGTTGAGATGGTCCTCTAAACTGTGGGGGTCTTACAGTGGTTAGTTGAACTCGAGCACGATCATACTCTTTCCTCTTTATTGGGTCTGATAATATGCCATATATTTCCACGAGTTTTTTGAACTGTTCAGCGCTTTTAGCAGATTTATTCTTATCCGGATGGTGTTTCAACGCGAGCTTTCTATATGCCTTCTTGATTTCCTCTTGCGATGCAGACTCTTTTACACCTAGAAACAAATAGTGACTCATTTTGAGGTATTGCCATCAATATTGTAAGACCCAGATGGGCTTCCTAATTTCAGCAGTAGCAGCAAATTGTTTTCCAGCAGCAGCAATGACGTCACCAGCTAGTCAATGATACCAAAGATATCCCAGCAAAACAAAGAAATGGTTCAACAGCACGTTCGATAACTCTTCACGAAGTGAAAAAGCCCTTCTCAACACGTCTTTCTCTTTGTTTATTTGGCTTCTTGATGTTTTGATTTCAGCAAAAAGCGCGAAAAGGAAATTCGCGAAAAAATTTCCGTCATTACGTAATTTGCTGGAAATTTATCAAGTCGAAACAAATTGACTTATAGCTATTACAGCCCATTCTGCTGAAACTTTGAGAAAGAACTAGGGATCACTGGGAATACTAGTGAAAGATTTGATTACCAAAGGCATACATACACAATTGGCTACATTACCGAGAAAGAAACACACCACAGCTTTATCTCTTGCCATTGAGCTGTTCATTTGCTATATAGAGTGCGTTATAATACCCAGTATCACCCAAGGCCAAACAACGTTTGAAGATACAAAAAAAGGGAAAACCATGTACAATTCATTTAATAATCACGAAGAAACCGATCCAAATCCACAACAACACCAAACTCAAGACCCACCGAAGAAAGTGCCCATGATGCAACCTTTAAGTTTAGTGCCAGAAGTTCAACAAAGTCCAGCAGCAACTACACCAGACCCAACTAATCAAGAGAATAATCCTCCTTTTTTACAACCAAATTCAAATCAAGCTTCGTCATTAAGTATAAATTCAAAATTACCTGCTAAATCTCCAATTTCCAAGGGGAAATATAGTCTTCAAGATTTCCAAACAATGAGATCATTAGGAACAGGATCATTTGGTAGAGTACATTTGGCAAGATCAGTTCATAATGGAAGATTTTATGCAATGAAAGTATTGAAAAAAGATCGTGTTGTTAAGATGAAACAAGTTGAACATACAAATGATGAAAGAAGAATGTTAGCAGTTGTTGAACATCCATTTATTATAAGGATGTGGGGCACATTTCAAGATTCTCGTTCAGTTTTTATGATTATGGATTATATAGAAGGTGGTGAATTATTTACATTATTGAGAAAATCACAAAGATTTCCAAATCCTGTGGCAAAATTTTATGCAGCTGAAGTTTGTTTGGCATTAGAATATTTACACAATCATAATATAATTTATAGAGATTTAAAACCTGAAAATATCTTGTTGGATAAAAATGGTCATATTAAATTAACAGATTTTGGATTTTCCAAAGAAGTGAAAGATGTTACATATACATTATGTGGTACACCTGATTATATAGCACCTGAAGTTGTTGCTACTAAACCATATAATAAATCTGTTGATTGGTGGTCTTTTGGAATTTTAATATTTGAAATGCTTTCAGGTTATACACCATTTTATGATTCATCACCAATGAAAACTTATGAAAATATTTTAAATGGACAAATTAAATATCCAGATTATTTCCATAAAGATGTTTTAGATCTTTTACAAAAATTAATTACAAAGACACTTTCTGAAAGATTAGGAAATTTACAGAATGGAACAGATGATGTTAAGGCACATCCATGGTTTTCAGAAGTTATTTGGGAAAGATTATTATCAAGAGATATTGAAACTCCATATGAACCTCCTGTTACGGCAAATACTGGTGATACAAGTCAATATGATAGATACCCTGAAGAGGAGATTGATTATGGATATGTTGGGACAGATCCTTATGAACAATTATTTAGAGATTTTTAATATCAATCTTTTAATTTCCAATTTTTCAATTCCGCATCAATTTTTATAGTTTTATTTGTTTTATCATTTTTAAAGCATATTAGTAAAATTCATGCCAATTTTTTTTTGCATTTGAAACTAGATTTCAAATTACAGAACCCAGAGAGATGTATCTTTATCAAATATATTCATTAAAAACATTTCATGGTGATATATACATTTTTGAATTTTTTAATGAAGCATCAATCAATGTTAGAGTTGTTTTTTATACATTAATTGTAATATTTAAAAATGGAAATCCAATTGTGCAGAATCACAAAGTACAATATTTTGCATCCATAAAGATTTTAACACTTCAGATGTTGTTAATCTTGATTTAGGATTTGGATCTAACATTGAATATAAAGTAGATTTTCTTGATTTATAAAAATTCCCACTTTTCATTGATTCAATAGGTTCAAATTTCCCCAATGGTGGTCTTTTATCAAGATAAGTTGTATAAAAATCATCACAATTTTTAGCAATTTCCCAAACATAACCACCAGTATGCATTGTTAAATAAACAACACCTGCAGACCAAACATCTGCATTTCTTGGATCATATTCTTTAACAATAAATTCTTCAGGTGCAACATAAGGTTCAGAACCACATGCACCTGAACTGAAATGACATTCTTTTTCCCATGCAGTTCTAAATACTGCACTTGTACCAAAATCTGAAATTTTAGCAACACCACTTGTTGTTAATAAAATATTTTCAGGTTTTATATCACAATGTGCAACACCTTTAGAATGCATATAACTTAAACCTCTTATAATTTGTTTCATAAAGCAATCAGCTTCAATATGATGTAAACCTTCACCATTTGTTGAAGAAATTAATGAATATAAATCACCAGCTGAACAATATTCCATAATTTCACAATATGCACCAGAGGAACTTTTCATTAAATCTAAAGTTTTAACTATATTTATATGATTAAGAGCATTTGATATAACAAATTCTGAAGTTAATCTTGTACTAAATTGATTTGAATCTTCCTTTTCACGTTTTTTCAATTCTTTAACAGCATAAGAAATTTCCTTTTTAGTTGTATAATCAATTTTCGAAACTAATTTAACTAATCCATAAGCACCTTTACCAATTATACCTTGTGGTTTACCATATTTATCACTTAATTTATAATTTTTCAAATTTACAGAAGGTTCTTCTTCATTATTAATTTGTTCCACTAATCTATTAATTAATTTTAATTGTGGATCTCCAATAGCTGCAGGTCTTGAATCAATAATATGACCATCTTCATCAATTTCCTCTTCACTATCATTTGAATCAGATTCTGAATCAGATGAAAATTCTTCACTTTCACCTTCTAATTTACTTGATTGCATACTTAATCTTCTTTGGAAATCAGCTCTATTTTGTTCAGGTAAAAGACTAAAAGCCACTTCATTTTTGATAGAAGTGGAACTTTTCTTTAAAAACCCTGATAGAATACCTGTAGAATTTGGTAATTTTTCCAAAACTTTCCTTGGTTTTAACAAATGTTCATGTTGACCATTTGCACAGAGTCTTAACGTTCCAATCACTGTGGAATTAGGCATATTTAAAGTTGTAGTGGATCCAAGTGGTGGAATTTGTTGTGGAGTTTTAGCCCTAGAATGTGATCTAGATTTTGATGTACGATGTTCTTGTTTAATTTCATGACGACCTCTTGATGAATCCTTGATATATACCTCTGAAGGTTTTGTCAATTTGGGAGCAATATCGTTTAACGAGTTTTCAGATTCTTCTTCAGCAAATGTGGGCAGAACTGGTTGTTTGGATCTCAGAGTTGGTGATTTGGGTTCACTTGTGATTCCACTGGATAGTGGTGTCACTAGTACTGGTTGAGGTTGTTGAGGTTGTTTAGATAAAGTGTCAACATGAATATCAGGCGATTTTGCACCATCTTGTCGTATTTTCTCTTCAGGTTTGCCCTTGACAAACAAGTTTTTGAAAGATGCTGATAAAGAGTGTGGTCTCTTGTGAGGTGTTGAGTTTGCACTAGTTTCATTTGAATCCAAAGTTGGCACAATTGGATTCGATTTGGTGGTTTTCAATCCCATTGAATGCATGTTTGGTGGAAAGAGCAAACCAAATAGCAAAGACTAAGAATTAGATTCTCTCTCCAAATAAATCATTAACCGGATTAACAAGTTATCGATATCTCAGAGATTGCTTATGATCCAAAACTATAGTGGATTTGAGAGGCGTTGATTTGAAGTTTTGTATGTATTTTCCCACTAAAATCCTTTGAGTTCAATTATCAAAATTGATCTCTTTTTTCGAAGCCGAATGGAAAGATAATCGAAATATCCATATATGGAAATAAAGGTAAAATCAGTGATAAATATCGCAATTATTTAAGAAAATTAAAAGCAATTAAGCCAATTATTTGCTAGTTTATATTCTACACTCATCACTTTAAAATCCACTGCATAAATAAACAATAGTATATTAACCCCAGTCACGTGACACTTGCAATAAAATACATTAAAAACAATTTAAATAAACTAGACATCCACTCCAGCCCATCCTTTAACAATATTAGCCAAAGGTGTTATACTAGCCATCACAACCATGATCGTACCAAACAAGACAAAAGCCAAACTACTCATTGCTGCAGCTCTTGGATCGATAGTTAACAATTGAGCAGTAGCAATAGCACCACAATTAACACCTAAAGTTATACCTCTTGTAACGTAATCATCATCTCTAATTCTCAATACTCTTTTCCCAAAGATGAATTGTCCCGTTAAAGCACCAACTATACCCGAGACAACAGTAGTAACAGCCATTAATGGAATTGAACCATCTAATGCTTGAACAAATGGTGTACCCAAGGCTAAAGTAACAGATCTTCCTGCAAATCCTAAAGAACGTTGTGATGAAATACCCAATTGATAACAAACTGGAGGATAAATGAAAAAACATCCAAATGCCATTAACAAAATTGGTGGTAATAATGCCCAAAAATGTTTTTTCAAATCATTTCTATATGTATACATTGGTATAGATAATGAAACAATTGAAACATCCATTAAAGTTGAAAAAACATCACCTGCACCAGGCCATCTATTTGTTTTTTTATGATTAAATAATTTTAAATAATTTCTTGATGTCTTATATTTTTTCAAAACATTTAAGAAATTTTCATGATTCATTAATGAAAAAATATAGAAAAAAAACCATGAAAGTCCCACTGAACAAAGTACAGGATGTAAATATTTTTTAAATCTTGGTGGTGGAACATTCAACATGAATAAAAAAGTTGCAATTGCAATGGATAAATGTAAAAACATTGGATAATCTCTTGAGAAATATATTGGTAAACTGATTATAAATAATGTAAATAATATAAAATAATCAAAATTTTTATTTATAAATTTCCCAATGGTAACTCTTCGATCAGTTTCTAAAATGGTACTTTGTTCCAATACAGTTCTTTTGCAAAAAATTGGATGAGATTTAAATTTTGCCTTTAAACCTGGATTATTTGGACGTTTAGGTATAGCCACAGGTGAAGGTAATGAAGGAAATTGTAAAAAATGTAAATCTTTATTTGTTTGTAATTCCACTTTAACCATTTCATCAGAATCTAAACTTGTATTGTCATTATATTGATCAATATATTGACTTAAATTGGATTGTTGTTTAGATAATGATTGATTAATTCTATATTCATTTTCAATAGAATTTTCATCACCTCTTGGTAAATCAGAAACAATTAAATCAGGATTTTGATCCAATGATTTAAATCGTTCCAATTCAATTGAATGTGTAGAATCAACAGATCCACGATTTGAATGAGAATCAATTATAGGACTCCTCAAGATATCTACATCACTAGTTAATGCAGTGGAATTTGCATGTTTATCAGTATCTTCATCTTCATCAACAAGATGTAATTCTTCAGCTCGTTCAATATTTGAACGTCTTGTAGTTTTCAACAATTTTTGTAAAATAATAGTGAAATATGCCACTATAGCTGTTGCACTGAAATAACCAATAGTGAAAACAGCAGCAATGGTTAATGCTTCTTTAGCACTAATCCATGAAGATAAAGGTAATGTGATAAAAGCCGGTGTAAAGAAGATATTGATCCATCTTAGACTAAACCCACCAGGGATTTCAAAATACCTAACAATATTTTTGGTCTTTCGATCACCAAGAACCCGTTGACTTGAAATCAATCCAATATAAACAATCAACATACATGCCACTGAAGCTGGGAAATCAATTGTTGTTAAAATGATAATCTCATTCACCGCATAAAGCACACAAAGAACCAATAGCACACCCAGGGGAACTTTGACATATGAATCAAATATATGTTTCTGTGATAATCTAAATCCCTGATCATCATGTTAGCGCTTTGAATTCTGTTTATCTATGGGTGAAATACTCACGAGGACTGTTCCATGGAACAAGTCACCTAAAAGCGTTGATAATCTCGACATGTTGATGTTTTGGAATTAATATTAAATTTTCAAAATTGTTGCCACCATTTGCAGTTTTATATACATTTTATTGGTTTGCCCGTTTTGCTGATAATGACTCTGTTATTCAGATTGTCGTTCAAGCGGAGCCCCAAACGACAATTGGAAACGGGGACACACCGTGATAAAGTGTTGATCTACAATTTAATATGGGAAATGGTGTTTATTATGTACAGGGTTATCGGTTATCTAGTGTTGACCTCTTGGTTCTCTATCTATAATCACTGGCTCAGCTGGTTTGGCCTGTGTTAGTTGTATAAATGAACGCAAAACTTGTCCACTATGTTTCCATTTGATATCAACTTGTTCAGTATTCCCATTAGCTAAAAATTGTTAGTAACCCACCATGAGAAGATATCTAAATACTTACCAAAATTAATTTTCAAAAGGGCTGGAACTTTTGAATGATCTGAATCATTGGTAACGTCCACTCTTGTGACTTTAATTGGTAATTCTGGGTTGAAAAATTGTACTCTTGGTAAGTTTTCTCTCCAAAATTTCCTAAGAGATGATTAGTTTAAGATCACAGAGACTAGTTTATCCACTCACTTTGCACCCATATGTCCTTCTTTATTTAAACGTTTAAATAACAATTCAACAGATTTAACATTTTGTGGAACTATAACAGACCCTGGTCCACTCGATATCAAGTTCAATCTAGCCATCTGTCTGGAGAATCTTGACAAGGGTAGCCCCTTGAACATGGATGGGTTGGACATATCGTATAAATGAAATCTAATAGATGTAAATGGTTTAAATTGTTGTTAATTTAACACGCCTATAGGCTTTAATTTTCATATACATCCGATGAAGAAAAAAAAAATCATAAAATCTGTCACTTTCCTCAGGGTCAATAAAAAGTATAGTATAAACACAATTAATTATTCTCATGATCAACAATTAAATAACTAGGAATACATGGTAGTAAGTGGTCGGAGTGCGAGAGAGATATGCATCAAGATTAGCTACAAGTGTTGTCCGATCACGATCCCGTACGTCTAGGGCCTAGGCGTTGATGGGAAGATTAGCGATCTAATTAGGAAGAGGTGTGGTATTTATAATTGATGGATTACAATATTGGAAATACTTGTAATGTTTGGAATGGCACATGAAATGTTCTCAACTACAGGTATTGATATTTTTTAAATATTTTCCAAAATGTTGTATATTGACAAAGGTAATTCAGACTTGTAACTTGTTAGTTAATGATTATTTATAAACTATTAATCAAATGGCCCACTTTAAATTTAAATCAGAAATGCCAAAGTTCTACTAAAAACTGGCTAAAGACTTTTCTCTTCAATAGAATTCAGTTGTCCCTATCTATTGACTCATCATAATAAACTTTGTAGTGGTATCTATTGATTAATATACTCTTGTAACATACTTTGATAACATTATTTGTCAATATCCCAATACTCCAATTGTTCTTGTTTAGTTTAATTTGAATTGTTAAAGAAAGAAAATTATCAATTGTGAATTTTTTTTAAATGTTTCCAAAATTCTAATTTTCGCGGGTGATTTATTAGGGCAAATAACATCAACAATAACAATTCAAATATTCAAATTCATGTATTTGGAAACCGTATTTCATAACTTTTTGGAACGGTAATGTAATATTTTGATTCTAATTGTTTCAATTTATGTATAAAATCAATTCTACATCCTAAAATCTTGAGTTCTTCACATAATGCAAGAATTTCATACTTGTTAAATTTAGCAAATCCATAACATAAAGTTCCTGGTGCAAATGATTGACAATCTTTTGTATCAATGAAAATATGAGATCCATATATTTCAATTCCATTAGATCTAATAGAACTTAAAAATCCAACAACATCTGCAAAATTCCAATTTGTTATACTAATATAAATTAATAATAATAATGGTCTAGGTTTTGATTTAAATAATTCCAAATCATTCATGGTAAATTGTAAATGATCTGGTATATCTAAATGTTTTGTTTGTTGATCTGTTATAACTGCACATGTTGGTAATTCATTTGCCTTATTATGAATTAATTTATGAAGAATTATTGATGGTTCAAATGAATGAAAAATTTTACAAATTAATTCTTGTGGTAAATCTAAAAGTTTACTTCTCATTTTGTTGCGTGTTGAATTGTATATGTTTGGTTAAAATTGTAAATCGCTTTAGCTACTCTTCGTTCATATATATACTTATCCTTGATTTCCATAAAAACATCTCATATACGCTCAATATATACCAAGTAATTGAGATCTTTTATAAATAACGCTACATTACAAATTTCAAAACAAAACGTCAATTGTATTCACTAAATACCTGAAAAACATCACTTTCAAGCCTCTTGCTTTGGACCTTCTTTCTCCAATCTTTCTTCAATTTCTCTTAATTCACGTTCTCTATCCAATAATTCTTGTCTTTTTTGTAATAAATCCTTTTGTACCCTTTCTTCAAAAGCTTTTAATCTTTCTTCTTCTAATTTAATTTGTTCTTCACGTGCAAGATATGTATCATTATGATTTAAACTTGATGATCTAAATGATCCATTATCTTCTTGTTTTAAACTTGGAGATTTAATATCTTCATATGGTGATTTAATACTATCATTACCAGATTGTAATTGTGAAGTTAAATGTTCTGGTAATCCACCTCCACTTAATGCTTCAGTTCTATATCTTTCATATAAAATTTCATGTGTATGATCTTTTAAATCTTGTAAATGACTAATCAATAGTAAATTTCTTAAAATAACAAAATCTGATAATTCATGATCTTCAATATTAATAAATCCCCATGGATATTTTCTACCTCTAATTAATTCTCCATTAACTTCAAACACCTGGTTCGAACCAATAACAGAGAATGGAACTAATGATCTTAAATATGAATTGGTATCAATTGTTTCATTATCATCATTTTCTAAATCATATGGGAAATTATAATATTCAATTTGATTATATTTTAAATCCTCTAATATTAATTTTTTATTTAAAACTAATTCTTCACGTGTTAATGAATCTGATTTACCAATCACTGGAATAATATTTGCTAATCCTGATAATTGTTTTAATAATTGAATATCTAATTCTTTTAATCCATGACCAGTTGGATTAATAAAATATAAAACTGCATGAACTCTTGAATCTTTAAATCTTGGATTTCTTCTAACTCTACTCTCTTCTAATAGAATTTCATCGTATTGATGTTTCAAATAATCTGTTATAATGTTAAAACTTGAAGAATTATCTAATGAATCACCAAATCCTGGTGTATCAATAATGGATAGTAAAATCTTGACACCTTCATTATCCTCTAATTCCACGGTTTCCTCTCTTAAATTGAAATCTCTCTCGGCAGAATCATCTGTTGGCAATGGGATTGTGCTACTTGTGTCAACAACTTGTTGACCACATAAACTATTGATAAATGTTGATCTTCCAAGACCGGATTGACCAACAACCATTATGGTGAATTGGATCCCCTTTTTCAAAGTCTTTCTCTTTCTCAACGCAGCAGATGTGACGGCGACCATTGTGGATGATAGAAAAGTGGTTGCTCTAGAATTGAATATAATATAATTGAATCTACTAAATCACCAAGAAACTAAGCTAAATTCCAAAGTTGTTTACTGTTTCAAGCTGTTATTTCCAATGAGATCGAGTAAAATACCTCGAAAAGCCGGGTAAACCCGCTAACTATGGCAGAACCGGTAGGGCCACAATGTATGCAACAGCTTTTTCGAGAATTCATTATGAATCAGAATATTTCAGATACACATGAGTAATAAAAGTGTATTAGATTCAAAGACCAAAATGGCTCCGGGGAAAGTAGTGATCATCGACAATTATGACTCGTTCACATGGAACTTGTACGAGTATCTCTGTCAAGAAGGAGCTGAAGTTGAAGTTTTCAGAAATGATAAAGTTACAGTGCAAGATATTGAAAAATTGAATCCAGATACTATTGTTATCTCTCCAGGTCCAGGTCATCCTTTAACAGATTCTGGTGTTTCAAGAGACACAGTGAAGTACTTTGCTGGTAAAAAGCCAATCTTTGGTGTTTGTATGGGTCAACAATGTATTTTCTCAGTTTTTGGAGGTGATGTTGATTATGCTGGTGAAATTGTTCATGGTAAAACATCACCAATTACTCATGATTCAAAAGGTATGTTTCAAGATGTTCCACAGGGAATCGCTGTAACAAGATATCATAGTTTAGCAGGAACAAAAGTTTCACTTCCTGATGATTTGGAAGTTACAGCTAGAACAGAATCTGGTATAATTATGGGTGTGCGTCATAAAAATTACACAATTGAAGGTGTTCAATTCCATCCTGAAAGTATCTTAACCGAAGAAGGTCATCGTATGATTAGAAATATACTAAATTTCAGAGGTGGTTATTGGGGAGATGACAAGAATGCTGCTGTTTTCACAGATAAAGAAGTTTCATCAGTGACCAAAAAGCAAAAAACATCAATCTTGGATGATATCTATACAAAGAGAAAACAAGACATTGTAGAACAGGGAAAAATCCCCGGTTATACATTTGAAGATTTGAAAAAAAACTATTCTTTAGGTTTAGCACCAGAATTAGTAAGTTTTTATGATAAATTAAAAGAAAATTCTCCAAAGACTTCATTAATTGCTGAAATTAAAAGAGCATCACCATCAAAAGGTCCAATTGATTTACAAGCCAATTCTGCCGAACAAGGTTTACTATACGCTAAATCAGGTGCTTCTGCAATTTCTGTCTTGACTGAACCTCATTGGTTTAAAGGTTCAATTGATGATTTAAGTAATGTTCGTAAGGCAATTTCATCATTACCAAATAGACCTGCTTTATTGAGAAAAGAATTTATTTTCAGTGAATATCAAATCTTGGAGGCAAGATTAGCAGGTGCTGATACAGTTTTACTTATTGTTAAAATGCTTGATGATGAATTATTGAAAAAATTATATAAATATTCTATTGAATTAGGTATGGAACCACTTGTTGAAGTTAGTTCTGCTGATGAATATAAAAAAGCTCTAGTGCTGTCACCAAAAGTGATAGGTGTTAATAATAGAGATTTACATACATTTAACGTTGATTTAAATACCACTTCAAGTTTAATCTCCATGACTCCAAAGGATACTTTATTAATTGCATTATCTGGGATAACAAGTCAACAAGATTCTCAAAAATATAAAGCTGAAGGTGTTCATGGATTTTTAGTTGGTGAAGCATTGATGAGAGCATCTGATGTGAAAAAATTCATTGAAGAATTACTAGTTTAATTGACAAAGACGGTGTATATAATATTAATATAGAGTTTAACAAAAAAAAAAAACACACAAAAGCTTCTAGTAGCGAAAAGACGTAAACATTGTAAAAATTAGATATATATCGTTTAGACCAAAAAATTGTTTAATATTCATTAATCTTTTTTGACAGCAGTTGGTGAATGATATCTGTTATTTTTTGTGAATCTAATACCATTATATTTCCCTTCATTGATTAAATCTCTCTTGGCAAGGAAATCTAATTCAACTAATTTTGGCCAAAAGACATATTGCATACCATTCTTGGCAATATAATTACCAGAAATACCTAAAACACTTAGACATGATGCCAATAAAAATAAATTTTTGAAACTGAAAATGGAACCTTTAGGGAAAATAACAGCAGCAAAGAACAAAATTGATGAAGCAATGAATATATATGGAACCGATTGAGTTAAAGGTGGTCTTTTATCTTCAAACGGTGAATCAACTGCACCATATGGACTGAAATTACCTAAAAATAAATCATAAGAGTCTTGTCTTGGTCCATCTCTTAAATTATTTCTATAATATCTTGTGATTGAATTCATTAAATCATTAAGAGCACCTTTCTTGGTACGTTGACCAGTTCTTGTATAATCTGTTTTCAAAGCACCAGTACCTGAATAAGATTTTGAAACTGCATCAGCATTATCAGCCCAAATGTTTTGAAATTGGAATAATAATAATTTATCACTTTCCCAAATTGAACTTTGTGGTAAAATCCCTGAAATTTCAAATTGTCTTTGTAAAACCCAATGTCCTAATGTTGATTGAACAACATTTGTTCTATCTAAACAATCCATACAATTGGTTCTAACCACTGATGATTGTTTGTTTATGATTTTTAAACCTTCATCTGTTCTTATTTCATGATAAAAATCATCATTACGTAACCCCAATTGTGATAAATGTTCAACAAGAATTTTAACTCTGTGCCATTTTAAATTACGACATTCATGATGATAATCAAAATAGACATAGTGTAATTTTGAATTACCAAGGGCATCAACAATACTTTCATAAGCATTTTTAACAGGTTGTTCATAACCTTTGGAGTTGACAAGATTAACAAGGTAGTTATCACCATAAAGTTTGACTTGTTGATCAAAATGTCTCTTGGAAGCTTCAAATGGTGGTTCACCAATGTTTAGATCTGGCTTATATTGTAAATTGTTCACTTCAGCCCAGAAAACAGGAACTGAACCTCTTGTTTGTAAATAACTGAATGTTTCAAAACTATTTTGTGTATTGTGACGGATTAACAACTGTTCACTTTCATTATAGTTGGCAACATTACCATCAGCATCAATACCACGACGGAAATATCTTGTACCTGCTCTTAATCTACTTCTTCTAGTGATTAGCCCAAATGATATTGGACTCCCGTTGGTTTGGGTGTGAATAATATTAACATAACCATAGATTATTGGAACGATGAAAGCATTGAATCTATAGTCATCACGAGCATTATCGATAAGTTCGCTAGCAACATAGTTGTTCCAAAAGAAACGCTCATCAGCTTGTTCCCATAATGGTTTGATGGAACCTGCAGTTTCACTGATTCTTTGATGTGAGTTTGTTAAATCATAGGTGTATGAAAAATATAATTGAGCAGAATCCAAATGAAATTTCAAAAGATCCAAATATTTTTGTTCATCATCGTCTTTCAAGAATGAATTTGAAAGTGGTAAAACTTTGTATTCTGCAATCTTGGAAACTGAATGTTGACGGATCTGACCAACTTCCTGAGTATTGGAAGCAACAATAATGTAACGCGAAGAACGCAATCTGATAACACCGATGATGGCAGCAATTGAGTTGATACCCGTGACTGGGAACAATTCTATGAGAAGGCACAGTTAGTTTCAAAGTTGATTTAACGTTTGTCTGCATTCTTCTTATACTCACCTGGTTTGACTAATGAAGAACCGTTCAGTCCAATGTGAAGAACAGCCTCATGGCCGTGTGAGGCCTTGAACAGGTAGCCGTCGTCGGTCTTTGCATACAAAAGTGGTGAAGCCATTGTAAAGAATTAATTTCCGTAGCAAGAATCTCTTGATCTAAGTGAGTTGTTGTCTTTAGTTTGTGCATACTTTATGAATTTTGTAAAATCCCATAATTAGAACGAATTCCGAGGAATTTAATTTCGCGAATAAGGTCGGAATTGATTTCAACAAACAATGATTATAGATGCCATATTCTGGACTGATTTTGCCACATTAAACAGATCCAATTGCTGCTCAATTAACTAGTAAAGATGTCCAATTTCAAGCTATCAGCTACTTTAGAAGGCCACGAGCAGGATGTGAAGGCCGTTGTGTCGCCTTTCAACGACACAATCGTGTCTGCGTCCCGTGATGCCACAGTAAGAGTATGGACTAAAGAGATTGCAGGTTGGACTTCCAAGACCAATTTTACCTCTACTGGGTTTGTGAACTCTTTGGCTTTCGATGTTAAAGATAATCTCATCATTTCTGGTGGTCAGGATAAACTGGTGAACGTGACAGACTTGTTTTCTTCGGGAATTGACCCAAAATATGTGTTGATAGGTCATGAAAGTAACGTTTGCAGTCTTGATGCATCTGATGATCAAATCATAAGTGGTAGTTGGGATAGTACAGCAAGAGTTTGGGAAAATAATCAAGAAAAGTATACATTAGTTGGTCACAATGCTTCTGTTTGGGATGTGAAAATCTTGGGTAATGATCGTTATTTGACCTCATCAGCGGATAGAACAGTTAAGTTGTGGCAAGGGTCCAAGGAGATCAAGACATTTATTGGTCACTCAGATGTGGTTAGAGGTTTAGCAATTTTGCCAGATCAATCTGCATTCGCAAGCACTTCGAATGATGGTACAGTGAGAATTACTGATTTTGATGGTAATCTAATCCAAACATTAGTTGGACATGAAAGTTTTGTCTACTCCATCAAGGTATTATCCAACGGTGATATTGTTACATCTGGGGAAGATAGAACAGTGAGAGTATGGCGTGAAGGAAAGACTATTCAAGTCATTACATTGCCATCGATTTCTGTTTGGTCAGTTTCGGTCTTACCGAATGATGATATCGTCACTGGTGGTAGTGATAGTGTTGTGCGTATTTTCACCAGAGATAGCTCTCGTTTTGCTTCCGATCTGGAATTGGAGGAATTCTCAAAATCAGTGGAGGGCAGTACTATAAACTCTCAAACAGTGGATGATTCGAAGACTGTTGGACCAGAAGCATTGGAATCAACGGGTCAAAAAGAAGGCCAAGTTATAATGGTGAAAACATTACAAGGAATCGTTGAGGCTCATCAATGGAGCGAGGGTAAATGGAATAAGATTGGTGAAGTTGTTGGTGCCTCAACAAAGGAGAAAAAACAAGTACATGATGGTAAAAAATGGGATTATGTCTTTGATGTCGATGTACAAGAAGGTGCACCACCTTTGAAACTTCCTTATAATTCTAATGAAAACCCATACACTGCTGCAACAAGATTTTTAGAGGCACATGAACTTCCAGATTCGTATAAAGAAGAGGTTGTTAATTTTATAACTTCAAACACTCAAAGCATGAATATAAATCAAGCATCAGAAGTTCACAACCCATATGTTGATTCGAAAACTAAAGTCATTCCACATGGTCAATATTTAAGCTTCACAGGTGGTAATGTACATACATTACTAAAAGGTATTGAAAAATTTAACCAAGATGAAAAAACATTCAGTGACGATCAATTGGACAAGATTCAATTAGCATTGAGTACAAATGATTTGAATATTTTGGAAGATACAGCATTGCAGATTATCAAATCATGGGGTAACCCACTACCAGGTTATGACCTATTGAGACTCATTGCTTCCAAATTGAAATCGTCTCCAACAGACTTTGAAGAGATTATTAGCAAAGGGTTAGATATTACCAAACCAGCTCTTTATTTCATGACATTTAGATTATTGAGTAATGTGTTTTTGAATGAGACATGGGGTGAGCCAACGATAACCGACTCGAAAATTTATAACTTGATCTTGAGCGGTGTTAAGGCTGACTTGAAAGATACTGGGAAACATTCAATCAATATTTCTAATGCCATCTCGACTGTCTTGTTAAATTTTAGTGTTTACTCCAGCAAATACAAATCAACGAGTGTTGCGGACAAGGTTGTTCAAGTGTTGAAATCTTCAGGGGCAGAATTGGCTAAAGTGTCATCTGAAGCTGCCTATAGATTAACTATAGCTTATGGTAATGCTATCTATGCTAAAAGAGCACCGAAGGATCAAGATTATGAAAATTTCAAAACTCAAGTCAGATCGTTCCATAATGAGTCAAGGTTCAGTGATGCTTTCGAAAACATTGATGAGCTATATTAGATATAAATGAGCGAGTCTCAATGAAGATAAAAGTTGATATGTTTTGTTGTAAATGTAGTGAAATAAGTATTTTCTCGAGGATGTCTATTGTTTTGTTCCGGGCCACAACCTGAGAAACGTCCGACTCCAAAGCTCGAAAAGCCGTCATATTTACCAAAAGCACCATTAGCATGAACAAACAATCAACTTATAAGCAAACCGTTCCAAGATGGCTGATGCATTTGAAAGATCACTTGATGAATTGATAGGAATAGACTCTGGTGTAGGAATAGACTCTGGTGTATGTTTTGGTTTTGGAAATGCTCAAATCAATTTGACCCATATTGTTGATACTAATCTCGAAAATTAGCAAAGAGAAAGAAGCACTAGAAGAGTGGTATGTGAATCTCTTTGGAAATTATGAGATTATGTTTACTGACAAATATAGCCTCGTGGTCCAAGAAGAGATAGAGATCGCTCGAGAGAAAGACCTAGTCGTCCAAACTCAGGATCATATAGAGACAGATATGAAGGACCAAGACAAACTAAATTACAAAGACTAAGGTGAGTTGTTTTTTATTGATTTGGTGAAAATATCACTGACATTAATAGTCGTGGGAAGGCATACTTGAAGATAACTAATTTACATTATGAAATCAGTGAAGATGATTTGAAAGTGAGTTGATATAGAAGAAATTGTTGATTTGATAGTAATAGTACTAATGTGGAAATAAGTCACTTTTTGAGACTGTTGGTGAAACATCATTTGTATTAATTGAATTTACACCTTCAGGTCGCAGTACAGGTGTTGCATATGTTCAATTTAAAGATTTAGAGGATAATAAAGTTGCTGAACGAAAATTCAATGGTAAAAAAGCCGTTGGTGAAATTATTCAAGTGGAAGAAATAAGACCATTGAACGTTCTTGCTGTTTCAAGAGATTCTAGAGGTTCTAGAGGTTCTAGAGGTCCAAGAGGTTCAAGAGGTGGAAGAGGTTCATCAAGAGGTGGTCCAGGAAAAGCTGGTGGAAGACCAAAACGTCCTACATTAGATCAATTGGATGATGAATTGAGCAGTTATATGAATGGAGAAGAATCAAACCGAGTTGAAACAAAAGAGAAAGAATCACGTCCAAAGCGTCAACCTAAACCAACTTTAGAAGATTTGGATAAAGAACTGGATTCTTATATGAATGATAGACCATTCCCATCCACAGGAGCAGAATAGATTACTGATATTTTCTTAAATTAAATTCTATTCGACAATTATACATTAATTTTGGTTCAAGTTTTTTTTTTATGTAGCACAATCTCTATCCAGCCTTTGCAAGATATTTTAAATCTTTATATACAGACAATACCCAAAACAAAGGAGATCAATAAAAAAAAAGTTGGTAAAAAAGGAATATAAAACAAAAATGTATTGTGAAGATATCATATTAGTTTAATTAAAGTTTTCAAGAAATCTATTTACCGATTTCGACTGATGGTGGACAGTTCAAAGCTGGTTTTAATGAACCGTAAATGGTGAATTGTAATGAGGTTAAAGTACCAACCATAACTAAACGGGTTGGTAAACCGGCGAATGAACCAACGAAACCTAATTGTTTAGCTAATGAACCTAATAAACCAAGAGTGGATTGACCTGGAGCTTTCTTAGTCTTGTTAACCTTTGATAATAAAGTATCAGCTGGTTGAGAGACAATGGCAGCGGCGAAACCAGCAGTTAAACCGGCAGCCAAGTTGATTAAAGTGTGAGTAGATTGAGATAATTCAGTCTTAGCAGATGGTAAGAAACCGTAGTATAATTCAGCAGCTCTTTCGTAAACCAAGAATTTAGAAATGTTGTATGGAATTTGTTTGAATAAGATTGGAGTGAAACCAGCGTAGAATGAACCAACACCTTCTTCTTTCAAGATTCTTGAGAAACCACCAATTAAACCGTTAGCAAAAGTTGGTTGAGAGACTAAACGAATTCTGGTAGCTTCTAATGGACATAAAGCGATATCAGCAAAGAATTCAGCAATAGCAGCGGAACCAATGTAGATGGAGTTTTTGTATTTTGAAGCAGTTTCATAACCCAAGTAATCAATAAAGGTCTTTTTGAACAATTCGTAACCACCGAATTTGAAAGCACCTTGTAAAGAGTAACCGGCAACAGTTGGACCTAAACCGGTCAACAAGGCACCAGCACCTTCGCTTGAGACGACTTGTCTGAAAGAACCAATGGTACCTTTGTTGTAAGTAGCTGGATCTAATTGAATTCTAGTCTTGACAACATCAATTGGAGTCATGGCACCGTGGGTAACACCACAACCAATGGCACCAGCCAAGGCGAATTTTGAGTAGTCACTGACAGAGTATGAAGGAATAACAGGAGCAGCAGCAGACATTGTTCCAGAAATAAAGAATATGAAAGATGAGAATAGATTCAATCTAAAAGCTTTATCAATAATATATTGTAGAAGAAAAGGTTTCGCCAAAGGGGCAAATGAAAAAGTGTTGAAAATTTTGAAACGTTCTCAAAAAAGTTGTTGCCCGAACCGCGAAATTTGATCCAAAATTGTGGAATCTCATTGGTCAAACGCGTCAAACGCGTGGGAAATTGAGCAAAATTGATGGGAATTTAAGAGAATTATAAGTGGGATTGATTTGAGGTGTTGAGTGATTATTTTTACGATGTTTCTGTTCTTTTTTGTGAAGAAATAGCCACGGAATGTATGGTTTAATACCTCAAATAGGCGGAACAATACATGGCTGCTAGCTCCGTAAAGACCCGAGCCCGTTGGCAGCAAATATGGATCTCAAAAACCGAAATACATTAATTCATATACAAAATTCATAACTGTTTGAGCAAAAGCAAGTCGTAACCTTGGTCTTTACTCTGCTGAATATCATGTTCCAATGTTTCAACATTCAAGCCTGAGATTACCAACCCATTGAGTTGGGTCTTAGCTGGATTATATGGGATAACGGTCGGTGGGGACTTGAATGATTTTAGCTCCGATTCATAAAATTCTGCATCACCATTGACATGAATTGTGATTGAGTGAATATTAGAAGAGAATATTTTCAAAAGATACAATATCAAATCATCATTGTCTCTCTTTGATGAATCAACAAGAACGTCAATATGTGAGGTTTTCAATTCATTGTTTTTAATCAACACACCAAATTGTGATAAAATTGTCGATACACTTAGGTGTAAGATCGAATCAGCATCAAATGCATTCACAGTGTAAATTAACAAATCATCAAAGCTATCAGAGATCTCTGTAAATGTTTCAAATTTATCCTCTTTAACATAATATTTCAAATCACTAATGAATGGGATCTCATTAAATTCAAAGATTTTCTTCAACAATTCCAATTGAGGGTTATAACTATTATCCAAATGTGAGGATGCACCAATAAGATCTGTTGTTCTCTCGGTTAATTCTTGTAAATAAACTGCATGGATTGGTGTTACATGTTCATCTTGAGTTTGCTTTAATTTATTTGACCCAGGTTGACGTCCATAAAAGAGCTCTAAAAAGTTCAACAAGGGTAAAAACCCATCAACACTTTCCACATTATAAACCAATTTACGCAATGAATAGTCAGGATCATTAAGTTTTTCAGAAGTGGATGCACTCCCTGGGTGATTTGGAATTGTATCCAATTGATTACCTTGCCAGTCAATTTCACCTCTCAAATATCTTTGAACTTTTTCACGATACCAAACTGGATAAACCAATAAAGTTAATGGAGTTGTTAAAAATGTACTAACAAGAGTCATTACCACAAACATTGAAAATACTTTATGTGAAATGATCTCTGCGTTCAAACCAATGTTCAACACAACAATCTCCACAATACCTTTACATGACATTAAAACACCCACAGCTAGTGATTCTCTCCATAACAACCCATTAAATTTTGCAGAGATATAACCTCCAAATACTTTCCCCACAACGGCAATAACAATGATCCCAATGATATAAGCCCAATCGATACCCCTGTTCAATTCTCCAAAATTAACATTGAAACCTGCCAATGCAAAATATATTGGAATTAAAATAATATGAACCAAATCTTCAATCTTGTTTGTCAAATCCACTACAAACCCATATTCTCTTGGTACAATAACACCAACTAAGAATGCACCGAAAATTGGATGAGCTCCAATAATATCTGTGAAGAAACTGGAAATGAATACAAAAATTAAAATCATCAAGATTGAACTTCTAGAAAGTGAACCTTTTTTCAAATCTTTCCTCATGATGACTTTCCTCAAGAACCATCTCATGGGGAAAATGACAAATAAAGCCCATCCAATAACTGTTAATAAGATGTATAATGTTTGTATCCCACTTCCTGAATTTGCCAACGTGACACTTAATGCCAATAACATCCACCCTACAACGTCATTTGTAATACCAGCAGCTAGCACGATTGTTCCTACTCTATCTTTCAAAAGTCTCAACTCGGTCAATATTCTAGCCAAAACTGGGAACGCTGTGATACACATTGCCACTGCGATAAACACCATATAGGTGGTGAATTTGATAGGTGCTAATTCTTCATCCGCAACTCTATATTCGTTATATATCCCCACAGAGACAGCACACCCTAGCCCAAATGGGATAGCCATATTGACCAGACCGACACTCAGTGCGATTCTGATATTCTTCTTGATAAACTGCACATCAACCTCTAATCCTACAAGAAATAGGAATAGTACAACACCAATATTCGCAACCAATGTCAACAATGGGATCGATTCCTTGGGGAAACACGTCTCTGTGAAGTCAGGGATCCTCCCAAACACACTGGGACCCAATAAGATACCAGCAATGACCTCTCCAATTACTCTTGGTTGTTTGATATATCCCAATGGGATATGAATTATCTGACAGACTGCAATGATAAAGATCGCCTGGAAGAGGAAAAGTGTCAATGGGTTCGAAGAGGTGAACGCCAACGGGTCGCGTCCTCCAATGATCCCAGCAACAGAAGAAGAGTCCAGAGCCATTGTTGTGGATTTGTTTAGTGGACTTTTTCGTTGATGTTTATTGTTGTTTACTATTAACTAATAAAGAGGCTGAGGAGAAAAATATCACGGGTTTTCGCGGAAATCTACATCTCATGGACCCTTTAAAATTGATCTTTAAATACTATCAACAGCTATTTTCCCAAAACTCTTGTAGATCTTTAGCTCTAAATTTCATGGCCCAGCCAGTGGTGGATTCAATCTCATGTAGTAGCTTGATTATTATATCGTGTTCGTCTTTATGTGTCAGGATTTTCCCCGCGATGTACAACGTTTGTACAGCATTGTTCCAACATCCATGATGATCGTTGCTTATACTAATCGAGACAATTTGCTTTGCATGCCATGTTGCTGACTTATTAAGTGTGGTGTCGATTTTGTAACGAGCAGGTTTATTCTCCATAAGAATCATCATCGACATGTGATATAACTGGTTTGAAGATATGGCAGGTCCATTATCATATAAGATCTCTGGAAATGGTGAAGAATCAAATTCCATTAATGGTTTCATCTCATCAGGTCTGTCTCTATGCCATGTTTTCAACTCTTCCCATAAAAACTGCCATTCTTCACTGAAATTTTCAATCCCGTAGCATGATATCAAATTTAACACTCTAGAAGTGAGGAAAACGCTATAATTTGCATACATATCAATGGAACACTCATTTAAAAACAATCTCCCTGCATCTCTTAATGATAAGCCTTCAGGGATCCATTTCTCGCTTTCAATCATCGTACCTTGTTCACCAATAACTGCAGAGTTTACATCCATTCTTGCAAATGCCCAAAATAATGCTCTTTCATAAGGGCCACTAAATCCAGTTATACCTAATGATTTAAATAATGCTGAACATCCTTCAAGATGATATCTCCATCTTCCAGGTACACTTGATAACATTTCAAAAACACAAAGCATCAAGCATGAAGATGTAGCTGCTATATCTGCTTTTTGTTTCACAGTGGGTACAAGATGCTTTAAGGCTGCTTGATATAGTACACTACTTGAAACCATCCCTGGGTATGGAATGGTTTTTTCCAATTGTCTAGCACTCAGAGCCAATATTGAATATTTTAATGATGGTGAGGTTTTCGCCAATTGAACCGATTTAAGCCCCATTTGTCTGCTTAGATCAAACATATCAAGCCATGGTGCAACTTTATAAAGATATGTCTTCATAAGTATTTTTTCTTGTGATTTGCTAAGAATTTCAGACTCTTCAGTGTTTGAATCAATATATTCTGTTGTGGTGAATTGAAGGGGATCATTTATCTGTTCCGATGCATTGGCAAACATGTAATCTCTAAATGTATCTTGTAATCCACCAAGATCCAAGAGATCAAGTGGATCATTTCCAGAGGGACTTATTGCAAATGGGAGACTATTTGGTGTGGTATTTGATGTTATGGATGAAGTTTTACCATCTCTATTATCAATTGGATTGAATATCTCTCCATTAAGTGAATGAGGTGAAATTTCCCAAGATGTTTCATTAGATCTTTCATATGTTAAAGAAGTTTTCATATTTTCCAACTTTTTGGAGTAATCATCAACAGCTTTTAAATGTTCAGCACTTTTAATGGATGAAACAGAATCACTTCTTGGTGATAAATTTGGTGATCTTTGTTCATTGTTATTCCTGTTAAACTCCCCTGTTTGATCTTCATCAATACTATTGACCCTTGATATCGTTTTACGTCTTTTCGTTCCCTTGTTTTCCCTCTTCTCATTAGGATCTGGCCATTGACACGTTAATCTTTTTTGAACACACGCTTTACAAACTGGTTTTTGTTCATCACATTTCTTATGGTTCTTACGACAGCTAAAGCAACCAGTACGGACTCTTTTACGAATGGGTGCTGTACCATCAGATTCTCTTACAGAGTGTACTGTCATCTTTGGTATGAAGTCAAACTTTAGCGTTCTTAGTAATGGCGATATCTTTGATCAAGAAGAAACCCCCAGATCATCTCCTGGAAAACACACATCTTTTTCGATTCCTCTTTGTTGATGGTTTATAATTATTTTGTGGAGAACAGGAACAAGGTGCGTTACAGTAAAACTTTATTTTCGCCGGAGGAACATTAAAAATTGCGGACTTCAAAGAGACTCAAAGGGACTATGGTAGACTAGACCTGGGACTGCTACTGCGGAGTCCTGGGACTTCTTATATGAGGACATGCGGGACACTGGGTTAAAGTTTACTGTTTAATGGAATCCCGCACTTTTTTGTGTATTATAGTATTATAGTTCATCATGATGAAAATTCTCTTGTGATGGTGGTTTACCGTGTTCAGGTTCCCTATCTGGCTGCACATCGATAATGAATCTTTGATAAGATGTAATAGTATTATCACCTTCATTCGTAACTCTGGCAATGATATGGAAATTCTTGCACTCTGATGATGGTTGTTTGAATATATTTAGACATGCAGTGTCATAATCTGGTACTTTTATTTGAACTGATGAGTTATCACCCACCAATGATTCAATCTCAATCTCTGGAACCTCTATTAAGTTGATTTGTGTAGCTGAAATTTCTCTATAGTGAATCCAGTTGTAATGTAACGATCTATTATTTAAATCATACGATTGAGAGATATTCAATTGTAACTCAGATCCAGCAACGGGTTTGATAGTGATTGGTAAAACAGTTGTGGATCCATTAAATACAATAATTGGTGAATGTGCTGTATCTTCGAAAGAGTCAACTGTCCATCTGATACGTGCTGCAAAATCATTTTGGAAATCTTCTCTCCATCTCCAAATTGTAGCCTTATTACTGATAAAATTTTCACCATTTTCCCCAATAACATGATCTTGAGAATCTGCAAAATGATTGATTTGTAGACTTGAATCAACAGGTTGATATCTACCACCCCAACCTCCATATTCCGGGTTTGCTGGGAAATTTAATCCATTTGGGATAATAGATAAAGTTGTTGGTGTATCACCTTCCATAATGAACATGAAATCCAGATATTTCCCACCAAGAGGACCAATTTTTTGAATATTTTCATTTACCCATTTTTTACTTACAATATCAGAATTTGGACCACCTTTATCGAAATTATAATATCCTTCACCCGATATACCAACCCAAGCTGCTGTCCAATAATGATTCATTGCATGTATAGATGCGATATATCTCAATTTCGGGAAATTTAGTCTGATCCAAGGACCTGAATTATCTTGATCAGAAATTGCATAAACGGAAAGCTTTGATACAAATTCATCAACCTCTTTGATAGTTCTTGTATTTGACACTTCATTTAATGCCTCAGCAATGACATTTGCACCACCCCAAACTAAAACATAGAGATAATCATCTGATTGTTGTAAATCATCGACTTGCTTTATTAAATTCTTTGCACCTTGACTTAAAATTTCTTGGTTTAAAGCATCCATACCGTATACCGGATGACCAGTGGAGACAATGCTTTTCAAATACTGAGCTGTTGGGAACTCGGTAGAATGTTTTAATAAGTTTGGAATAACCTCTTCATATGCATCAAGAATGGGTATTATATCTTCATCATGGACTGTATAGTTCAACCAATTGGAAGTTGTTGCCACTATACCTCTCAGTCCAATCTCATTTGTATAGAGAAGTAACCTGATCAGCGACTCAGCATCATCTGGTTCGTTACTTATATCTGTGAGAATGAATACATTTGGTTTGTAGTCCTTTGGAGGTATCAATGACAATACAATGTTGAATATCGAAGCAATAACAATACAAAATGATGTTTTCATTTTCTTGAGAGATTATGCTGGGGAACACCTCTAATTGTGTTTGATCTAGAATGTGGATATCATGGTTTAATATACAGCATATGATATACTTAATCAATATTGTCGCTTAAGATATTTTAGCCTACATTTGTTAAACTATGGCGCGTGATAATTTTCGCTTATCAATTTTGGAAATTAACCGCAATTTAACCGAAAACAAGAAAACATTTCTCTAGTACTTACAGCATAAAACCACTAACCATTTAGTATTTTATGTCTTGATAATCATGATTCTTCCTGCATTCTACAATCTACTTGCTGTTTTGGTATGGATTTAAGGCTTGTGTCAAATAAGCGAAGAACACGTTAAGCGCAATTCATAATATCAACACCCAAGAAATTGACAATTATTGATCTTCATGACTCAAATACCCCAGAAATTTGCAATAATACTCGGGTTGAATAATAATGGAGGTCATGTATGATACATAGGCTACATTGTCTTGGAGTTACATATGTGATTATGTACATCGAAATCTATAAATATTTCTAAAATGCTTCTAAACTGTGTTCATCTCATCAACCCCCAGCTCTATAATCATGACAGAAACAAAAGAACCGGTCAATCATATAAACATTGAAACAGATAGTGTTTTAGCTGCTAGAGTGGTTGCTCTAAATGATCATCATTTGACAAAATGGCAAGCAATCAAGAAATTCCCATTTGCTTGTATATGTATTTTGATTATGGTTTGGACTTTAGTTTTGACCTCTTTTGAAAGTCAAGCTGGTGGTATTGTAATCTCCATCTCTCAATTTAGAAAACATTTTGGAATTTTACAATCTGATGGATCTTATGTCATTGCTGCTAATTGGCAATCCATCTTTTCTGGTGTTCCATTAGCTGCTCAAATCATTGGTCAATGGATAAGTTCATTTTTAATTGATGCTGTGGGTAAGAAATGGGTTATTTATACTACGGTGTTGATCTCTGTGGGATTTGTTGGTATGGAATTTGCAGCTGAGGGCATTCAATTATTCGTTGCTGGTAAAGTATTAAACGGTCTTTGTCTAGGTATAATCCAACCAGCAGCTGTTTCTTATGTCTCTGATATTGCACCATTGGCGTTAAGAGGAAGTGCTACAACTCTTTGTAACATTTCATTTTCAATAGGTCCATTGATTTGCTTTGTTATAAATTATTCTTTAAGTGGTAAAGATTCAGATGATGCATGGGCATATAGAGCACTATTTGCCTCTCAATGGGGGTTTGCTGCTGTTAGTTTGATTTTGTTAATTTTCGTTCCTGAAAGTCCAACTTATTATATATTGAAAGGGAAAATGGAAAATGCTGAAAAATCATATCAAAGATTACTTAGAGATCCAATTGCAGCTAAAGAACAATTAAATGTTGTTTCAGTGACTGTAAATGAAGCCAAGTCCATTTCTGAAGGATCAAAGTTTCTGGACTTGTTCAAAGGTTTGAATTTCAAAAGAACAATGATTGCTATAATTCCATTCATGATTTGTCCAAATAGTGGTGTTTTCTTTACCGCAAGTTATACAACTTATTATTTCCAACTTTCTGGATTTGATGACGCCAAATCATTTAAATTTACATGTGGTGCCCAGGCTATTTCCATGGGTGGTTGTATTGCCTCTTTATATCTTGTTGACTTGGTGGGTAGAAGAAAAGGTATGATACTTGGATTGATAATTGTAATGGTGACGAATTTTATCATTGGTGGTGCAGGAACTAAGACAGATAATCAAGCTGCACTTGATACCACAGTGGCATTCATGATGTTATATGGTGGTGTTTACAATGCATTAATTGGTTCATTAGCTTATCCAATATGTGCTGAAAATCCTACATCAGCACTAAGATCTAAAACTATTGCTTTGGGATTGGTCTCTACAAATTGTTGGAATATGTTTTGGTCATTTATTATGCCATATATTTTCAATCCTGATAGAGGGGACCTGGGTGCAAAGACAATGTTTATCTTTGCTGGTATTTCAGTTTTATTCTTAATTTACTTGATTTGTTATCAAACAGAGACTTCAGGGAGATCATATGATGAAGTTGATGAATTATATGCTTCCAACGTACCACTTCGAAAATTTTCAAGTTATTTAACCAAGACAGGTGCTTTGGATTCGGAAAATAAGGTCTTTAACGAAAAAGTTGAAAGTTCGAAACATGTGGAAGATGGAATTTCCTCTGAGAAAGTCTGAGTATGGTGTGTTTTTACGTGTATAGGAGTTATATGAAATTATTTATAGTTAATGTGACGCGTTTATTGGTATATTTTACCATTGTACTTATTGTACCATGCAGCTAAATAAGTTGGTGCCAAAATTAGCAATATTAATTGAGGATATTCTCGAAGAAGCTCTATACACTATATTTTCAGTAAATTTCAAATCAGCTGTATATATCAGATTTATATAAATCTATAATATAGAATACTTCAAGCGAAAATTCTTAATGGATGATTTGGTAAATAGTAACCTGGATCATTAAATCTCAATCCACGATCTAATTTGGAAATGGATTCAATTTCATCTTGGGTCAAATTTAATTGAATATGATTTAAATTTTGTTTTAAATGAGCTTCACTTGATGATTTAGGAATAACAACCACACCTCTTTGAGTTGCCCATCTTAAAAGCACATCAGATGGTGAGACATTATGCGCTTTGGAAATACTAACAATTGTATCATTTTCAAATAATGTAGTGATATCTTTTGCCAATTTAGAGAATTGACCAGGTAATTCCAAAAAAGATTGTGGACCATATGAAGAATAAGCAGTCACGGTAATGTTATTTTCATTTGCAAGTTTTAATAATTCATCTTGAACCAAATATGGATGATGTTCAATTTGTAATGAAGAGATTGGATATCTATTATAAGTTTGAATATCATAAATTGTTTGAGCTTGGAAATTACTAACACCAATTGATTTAACAATACCTTCATCAATTAAAGTTTCTAAAGCTTCCCAAGTTTCTCTAATTGGAATTTTGGCAGTTTCAACATTATTTCTTTCTGCATCTGTCCACCAAGCTGGATATTCAAGCTCTTTTGGGTCGATATATTTCAAAGCCGTTGGGAAATGAATTAAATACAAATCAATATATCCCAACCCCCATTTGACATTTTGTTCTCTACCCATTCTTAGGGCATCTTCACGTTTATGATAATTATTCCATAATTTAGTTGTAATAAAGATATCTTTTCTTTCCACTAACCCATCTTTAATTGCCCTTTGAATCCCTTCACCAGCTTCTTTTTCATTTTGATAATCATAAGCACCATCAAAATGTCTATAACCAACTTGAATAGCATTATAAACAACTTGTGCAGTTTTATCTTTAGCGACTTTCCAAAGACCAAACCCGACTTGTGGAATATTTCCACCTGATGCTAATTGAACTGTTGCCATTTTTATCAGTGCTTGACCTATTCATTTTAGCCTGATAGTAATAAAGTGACTAATTCTCTGATCTTTATATACCCATAAACGTCTCGAGTAAATCTGGGGTTATAATATTTTTTACGCGCCAAATTAATTTAACCGACACGACGTTAAAAAAAAAATAGCCGAACATTTTCAAAAAAATAACCGACAGTATAATAGACTAACACAATGAACTATTTTCTTTACTTTCATCAATTTCATCTTTATGATCTTTTTTCCCCCATTTTTTCAGAAAAGGTACCATAATTTGTGAGATTATAACTTGTTCAGCATTATATAAAACCATAACAACCAATAAAATTCCTAATTTATCAAAATCAGAACCATATTGTGATGTTATAATTGAAGCACCCACAGCTGCACTTTTAGTTGCACCACTCAAGATTAATACAATTGTATCTGATCTATTATAATAAAAAGGTATGATTATGGAATGAAGATTGTGATAAATTTTGGATGAGTCTTCATTGGGAATTGGTAATAATTTAATTAAGATAGGTCTTGCACATAGATATGATATGAATGAAAAAAGGCAATACATGATCATTATGAAAAAAACAAGAAAAATTATGGATGAATGTGAAACTTTATTAAATGCATCTTGATAAAAAGCTGTTGAAAAAGATGCAAACATGATTAATAATAGGCAAAAACTTGAAACTTTACTCATTTTAAATGTCTTTAAAAACCATTCTGTCTGAGTTGGTATAATATTTTGAATCAATTGACCAATAAACATGGGTAAAAATAAACTTAAACCTAATTGTTTCATAACGGATCCATAAAGATTTGATAATGTTTGATCAGAAGCTGGATTAGCAAAATTCCAAGTTGAATTTGATGTAAACATTTGTAATAAAGCAGGAGATATAAATGCACCTAATGTATTACCAATAAATACTTCACATAATGCTAATAAAACATTCCCATTTGCCTGAGTTGTCATTACAACATTTGAAGCAATAGTGGTGGAACAAGTTGAAGTAACTATAAGTCCTGCAAGGATCCAATCATCTATATTATTAGGTTGGGAATTTTTTATACCAGAACAAATACCAAACATTATTGAAGGAGTTATTAAAAATGAAATGATTAAAACTGTTGAATGAGCTCTCCAATTCCCCAAATTGATCAATAATTCCCTTGTCTTGATAGCTAGACCTGATTGTAATACTATTATTGCTAGGGCACCATAATTAAATGTATATTCAGATCTTATTAACCCACCATGACGAGCAAAATTTGGTGCAAATCTTGCAATAATTATGAAAATTGCTAATCCAATAAAGAACCATTGCTTTATAAGGAAATCTCTTGTGCTTATAAGATATTCCTTTATTGATTTCATCTTTGGAGGGCATATTTGTTATATATTGAATTCCCGATTACTCTTTAATGAATTGTTAATCATTATATAGTCATAGCTTTTAATATGATCTCCACATATCTCGATCCGTTGTTAGTCATATCCTCGATCCGAGAAATGAGTCGCGCCGCAAATGTCCGTACAAGTTATTATAAACTAAGTACAATATATTTTCAAGTACTAAATACTATATTTAAACTTTGGGTTTTCTCTATCGGTTAAATCAGCAAATTCAGAATCTTCATAACTATCTAATTCCTCTTGTGTCATATTAGCTAATCTAATATCCTTTTGACGATTTAAATAGGTATAATAGAAATAAATTATCAAGATAACTAATAATGTCAAGACATTACAAACGACAATGGCAATTTTCCCACCGGTATATTCTGGAGCTGGAACGAAAACTTGAGGACCGATTAAATTACCCACACAATAACCAATGAAATATAGAGCAGTTGTAGTGATTTTTTTAGTATGACCTGCAGTATTTGAAGCAAAACATGATAGAGCACAAATTGTAGTTGTTGGATAAACATATTGTAAATAATAACCAGCCAATCTTGTATTATTACTTGAATTTGCAAATGCTAAAAGACATGAAGCTAAAATGGTGATACACATTGCAATTGCAGAGATTAACATTCTTGGTAATTTAAAGTTTAATAGACAAAGACCAATACAGCCAATAAATTCCACTGCACCACATGGCATATTCATCAATAAACTATCTTTAACAGAGTATTTAAAATCTTCTGATAATAAGATACTACCAAAATTTGTTAAAGCACCATTAGGGATATTACCGACAATACCAAATATAAAATATAACCAAGTTAATGGATCAACCAAAGTTTCTTTAAATTGATATTTTTTAAAATGTTTGTTACCAAAACCTTGTTGATTTTCTCTAATGGATTCAACATGTAATAATTTTTCATGTTCATTTAAAAACCAAGCTTGATTTGGAGTATCAGGGATATGGAAAAAAAATATAATAGAAAGGACAATTGTCATTAATCCAGTAATGATGAATAACACTTTCCAAGCTTCAAAAGCATATTTTTCAGCATGACTTGCACAACCATAAGCGATAGCACCACCCATAATTATACCAAATCCATTACATGCAAACCATAATGCGGTTCTAACAAAAGTATGTTCTTTCCTATACCATTGAGCAGTTAATAATACCATTGCTGGAGAAATTGAACTTTCAAAAACACCCAATAGGACTCTTAAAGTGACAAATCCAGGATATCCAGGTACGGCATGAAGACATAATAATACACCCCAAATGAAGATAAATGTCGATGTTGTCTTTGCCAATGGGAATCTTTGTAATAATGCGTTTGCTGGGAATTCAAAGATTAGATAACCCAAGTAGAAGGCTGTCCCTGTCCATGAATACATATCACCTTCCATTGACAAGTCTTTTTTCAGTCCCATAACAGCAGCATATGAGTTTGTAGTTTTATCCATGAATTGACATGCATATAAAAATCCAATCAGTGGTAATAGATTTATATCTATTTTCCTCAATAGCCTTCTAGCAGATTCTGCATCTAGGGTGACATGTTCAGTCTTGAGCTCTTCAGCTAGTCTCATGGCTTCATCGTTGTCTTGTTGGTTTCTATTCTTGCTAATATATGGCGATAGTGTCACCACTTCGCCCTTGGAGTCGTTGATTATGGCCTTTTCACTCATGTTGTGATTATCTACAGGTTACAATATCAAGCAATTTCCAAGGAATACCAAGGGTATTTAAAGGTGTAACGGTCATTATCTAATCTTTACGAGTTATCGTATCATTTGTTCCTGATTGATCCATTTGCGCTTTATCAGCGGAGTTGTTGATAATTGATTCGATACACGGCGTTGTAAGGCCACGTCGGCGAATCAACGTTGGGCTTATCGAGACGATAAAGGAGAGTTGAAGATCTGGTGATTGTTGATTTGTGGTTGTACTACTGCAAAGATGGAACTGAGTGCTGTTGAAGAATACTATACACTGAGAAACAAATGGGGAGTCTCTTCGGGGTTCTTGGTGGCGAGTCGGTTGAACAAGCTGGTGGAAGATGAGATTATACTGGGTGCTTTCAAAGAGCTGTTTACAGTGAAGAAACAGCTGAGAATGAATTTGTTTGAACAGGATGGAAAACTGGTGAAGATGGAGATTGAAGAATGGCATGACTCGTTTGTGCAGTTTCATGAGATTGAAGGTTTTCAGATTGGATCGTATGTTGACGAGATCCACGACGTTGTTTTCGAATTCGACAGGCAATCACCACTATGGAACGCAGTGATTGTCAACAACCAGTGGATCATTGTGAGCTGTGAACACACTATTTACGACGGATCAACTGCTTCGTTTATTCTTGATGATCTCTTGACTATCCTGAACGGTGGAGTGTTGCCCAAAGATACAACCTTGGACTCTTCTTTCCAAAAACTAACAGCCCCTTCAGCATCCTACATCTTATCCACAGTCTTCAACGAGTATGCTCCATTATGGCTGAAATCCAAACTCGACTATTTCTACAAATATCAAACATCAACACCTGGTTGGATCATCCCTGGAGCGAAAAAGCAAACATTTAGATCTCAAAATCATATAATAACATTGGATTCTACTACTTTTGCTCCTTGGAAGTCCCTTATGAAACCTCATGGTGTGAAATTTACAAGTTTTTGGACTTATCTATCCATAAAAGCACTCTCTCAAATTAAAGATGAACCGGTATCAATATCAATCCCATTTAATTTAAGAGCCTTTTTACCTAAGGAATATTCTCAAAGATATGGTCTTTATGTATCTGGTTTATCCTTAAACTTGACACCAACCTCTTCAGATGGAATAGATTGGGAATATTGCCAAACTATAAACAATGCTCTATCTAAACCAAATTTACTTCGTGATGCTCAATTGATTGGTATGATGAATTATATTAACGGTGCAGATATGCTTAAATCTCGTTTATCTCAACCAAGATCTTCAACTTTGGAAGTCTCTAATTTAGGGTTACATAATGTTCAAGGTGAAATTCATCCATTGGAATACCTATTTTCTCAATCAAATAATTTAACAGGTGCCTTATTAACACACTCTGTTATATCAACAACTGATAAAATTAACATCATGATACAATGTGTTCCTGAATTTGATCAATATTTCCAATCATTTATTAACAACTTAAAGCAAATTATAAAAAATATATAAAGTTTAATGAACGTTAGTTTTATGGTAATTGACCTCTTTCTGGACCAAAATAACCTCTTGAAGAAACTTCAGTAATATTATATAATGATTGTTGACCTTCACCACCATCAACACCAATATTAATAACATTATTCCCCCACCAATCAACTGATTTAGGATGATATTGTAAAGCGAAAAAAATAATAACAGCTGAGAAGGCAACTCCTGCATCAAATGCTGCTGATAACACATAATTATATTTTTCAAACCATGCTAAAAATCTTCTTTTAATCACATACATAAATGCAAATGATAAATAAATACCAGTCATAACATATGATAAATTATATGGTGCATATTGAATTAATCCAGTTATAATCACTGATGGTTCAAAATTATTTGGAATTAATTTTGGTTTAAAATATTTAATGGCAATTAACAATAAGGCAAATAAAAATCCAATTAAAAATGCATATTTCATTGTTGGATATAATCCATTGAAAACCTTTTTAGGACCAATAACACCCCATAATACACTTGAAGCATAAAATGTACGTTCACTATTACAAATGAATTTTTGTGATTGATCAATTTCACACATTCCATCAATATTTGACATTGACCAATTAACAACACCTAAAAATACAAAAGCTTGAATAATACATCCAATTAATTGACCACGAAACACAGCTCTAATTGGAATTTTACAATAATGTGCAGTTTTTTGTGATGCAATAAAATTTTCAGCTTGTCCATCAATATTATAACCTAATGCTTTTAAAATCATCATAGCAACCCCATTACCTGGAAGGGCATAACCAATAATTAATTCCACTAAAACATTCAACCCCATTTGAATCCCTGTAACTGAGTATAAGATACATAATGGAATTAAAAACACAAAATTAATAGCCACAGTGAAAAAAATCCCCCATACTGGAGTTTTAGATTCTGGATAAATTTTAACACATAAAATTGCCAATATTAATGAAATGATTAAGATTGCTAAATAATAAGAATCTGGAACTTCTTTATAACGTGCCATCATTCTTGAATGTGGATCATCATATCTTGCCAATGTTGATGTAGCTAATTCATCTTTTCTTTTAGGTTTTTTTTTAAATAATTGACCTGATTTAATTAATATCAATGATTCTTTTAAATTATCCCAAATAAATAATAAAGCAAATTTAATTGTATTCCATTCATTAAATCCATTATAAAGAAATGCAAATGGATAAAACATGAAAAATGCACTATAAACAACAATATTTGCTGCACTATAAAATGGAGGTGAATAATTTTGATATTTGGTATTATCTAATAATCCATCAGTTAAAATTTCACTAACTTGAAACCTTGAACCTTCATTTGTGAAAATTGCATTTGAATTAATTGGTAAATAACCTGTCCATTTATAATTTGAATAATAAATTCCTAAAATTGTGAAAAATGAAATAATCATACCAATAAATAAATTCATTGAAACATAAAATGGATAAGCTAAAGGTTCAACAATAGATTTTGCAATATTCCAATCAAAACTTGGTATTGGATTTAAACCTAATCCACTATTGAAACCAGTAACCATTGCTAAATTAAAATTATCAGGTTTAATCCATGTAATCCAACTAAAACTTGATAATGCCTTGAAAAGAAAATCTGGAATGAAAAAATATAAAAACATTGAACCAAATGAAATCCAAAAAAAATTAAATTTTGAAATTTTCCAACCATTAATAATTTCTTTTCTTTCAGTTTTCAATAAGGCACGATTTAAAGCTAATGAAGGAATAACAGTTGGCCATAAAGATCTAACTGGATAAACAACAAATTTTCTTAAAATACCAGCAAATGAAAATCCCATTAATTGAGTAGAAATTGTCAAAAGAAATTGGAAACCAAAAGTTAACCATTTTTGATCATAAAATTTCACCTGAGTAACAATATTATATGAAACATAAACATTTGAAGATGTAACATGAGTTAATAATGTAGCAAACATTTGTTCTTTAAAAGTATAAGGACCTGGATTTAATGGAAGTTTTTTCAAACCGAAAAAATTAATTGTAAAATTTGGTATAATTAATTCCCATAATTTACCACTTAAATACAAAAAAATTGAGATAACACCAGTTGATAATGAAATTGAAGGAAATCTATGAGAAAAAAATTCTTTTATACCACCTGCAATAATAACCCAAATAATTGCAATTGTATAAGATCTAATAGTTTCAATTGGTTCATTAATATCATTAGTTAAATCTGTAACTGCTCTAACTTCTGGATATGGTGAATGGAAATAAATTAAGACTGCAATTAATTTAGTTTCAAATTCAATATCTTTATTAGCATTTAAATCAATTTCACCATCTAAAACCTTATTAATAAATTTCCAATCTTCAAGGGGGAAATTTGCATCACCTTCATGATTTTTTTTAGTATCAATAAAGATATCAAGGATTTTCTTATCAGAAATATTAATAATTTTATCCAATATAAATTTCAAATCAAATGTTAAATCATCTTTATTATCATGTTTTAAATCATCACCATGACCAGTTTTTTTCAAAAATAATTTAACAGATTCATCACTTAATGAATTGAAAAATTCTTTAATTTTTTCAGATTCTTCTTCAAGATTAGAATCACCATATGAAATTTCATCATGATCAGATGAAATGTTTGTTAAGACTAAATCTTTATCATCATGTAAAATTTTTTCATCTGTATTACCATCCAAATTTTTCCCACTCATATTGACAAATTCCAATGGACAAGAGTTAATAACCAGCATACATTCTTGACATTGTAGATCTGGGGAGAATCAGCCGTTTATATAGACGATTTGAATCATCATGAGTCAAGAAATACGAGGACCCTGAGAAATAGATTAGTACACAACAGTTTCTCAATATACGCGAATCTTTTAATCAATTGTGGCTATCATCAAGAATCTCAAATTACAGTAAAATAGTTGGAAAAAGTATTGAATTGCTGTTGATATTTGCCTTGAAGGGATGAATATGGTGAATTGATTATGGCTTTAGACGGTAATAGCAGGGCCTGTTTTGGCCTATCGCTGTGCCAAGTGTTAAATTCAAGAATTAAGGTATGGTGATTAGAGGGAAAGTATGATTTATGCTGGGAACTGATAGGCAAACTTTTATTTTAGGAAGCTGAATTGATAGTCTTATGAAAGCCAAGGTGATTGATCTTGGCATATACTCTTATTCCACCATTAAACCTCATTATTAGTTGATCAAATGGATTAATCTATTTATTGGCCTATCGAGATATTTGTGATATCAATTTAGGTTGTCTTGCCTAAATTGCACTTGGCATGATTATGGAATTTAGTTTTATGGGAAAGGTTTGTTTTGAATGGTGTTACCATTTACAATATTCAAAGGTTTGGTCATACCGGTGCTTTAATTGATGATACTTTGTGGAATTGTGTTTGGTATAACAATGCAAATAACCGGAGAACCGTAACAAGAAACTCATCTATTACTACTTTGAAAGTTAACACATCTTACATTGCTGATCTTTCAATCGTATATATGGCTGCTTTTAAGATGTTGACTAATATTGCTAGCTTCTTGTGTCATTGATGTTTGAGAAAGTTAAGAAACCCCTGTAGATCCAGGTATTTGTGATATCCACAGGTTATTGATCACCGCTTATGATTAAACGTCGATAAAATGATCAAAGAATTGATCATTGATGAGATCTCTGAACGGTAATATGTGATAATTGACAGTTAAAATTATACTATATTCATCCAACATTCAGCGTATAAACGTTTAAACTGGACTCTAGGAATAACTGTACAATGATCATTCCCCAAGATTCCCAGACTTCAATTAAAGTGATTCCCTATCTATTTTACATCAATTGCACATATATTGATCAGCGACCTTATAATGCTTTGTCATCTGGAGGGCCACGAATATATAACTGAAATAAACAAACGTGATCCTTGATTTCTTCACCTTCAAACTCAGGCTATATTTAATAATGACAAAGACAGCTTTATTACTTATTGACATTCAAAATGATTATTTCGGTGACGAAAATGGTAAATATCCATTAGTAGGTATCAATGAAGCTTCATTAAAGGCTAAAGCCACACTTGAAGCGTTTAGAAATAATAAAGACCTTGAAATCATTCATATTCGTCATGAATTTAATACAACTGAAGCTCCTTTCTTTGCACAAGGTTCCAGTGGTGCTCAAATCCATCATAGTGTTGAACCTTTGAACAATGAATTGGTTATAGTTAAACAATCACCAAATGCCTTTGTTGGAACCAAATTGGAGGAAACTTTAAAAGAGAAAAACATCACCAATTTGATAATTGTTGGTGCAATGACACATATGTGTGTTCAGGGAACAGCTAGAGCAGCTGGTGAATTGGGATTTAAAGTCACCGTTTTGAAAGATGCCGTTGCAACTTTGGATTTGGAGTATGAAGGTGTTAAAGTTATTGCCAAAGATGTTACAGCTGGTGTTTTCGCAACATTAACATTTGGGTATGCTGAAGTTCGTTCTACTGATGAAATTTTAAGCTCTTTATAATGAAATGTTGAATATATGAAATAATGTTTGATGAGACGTAATTATAGATTTAAAGTTTCGAGATTATGACATGGGAAACAAAGGGGTCAAGACATTATATATTATAGCTCAAAATTATACCGAGTCTCGTTACCAGAGATCTTAAGGCTAATTGATCCAAGATGGTGAATAATGGTGGTCAAGGGCTTAACGTATTTGAACAGTTTCATTATCATAGAAATGAACTTCACGTGTCGTCATGTTTCATTGTGGGGATTAAATTAAATGGGAAACTCAAAGAACAGAAGATTGAAAGCGCCATCAAACAGCTTTATGACTCTAGAATTGAACTTAGACTGAATGTATTCAAAGAGAATGGTAACAATATCACTAGAGAACTTCAAAAGTTCCCCTCAACAGCTATAAAATTCATGGAGATTAACAATGATCATTCAACCATATTGAATCAACTACACGAGACAACATTCGAATTTGGAATTCAACAAACTTTATGGAAGATTGTAGTGGTGAATTATCAATGGATATATGTACTTTGTGAGCACACTTTATACGATGGTACCACAGCTGCTTTGGTCTTGGAGGATCTTTTAAAGGTCTTGAATGGATTGGAATTGCCAAAAGATGAAAATCCTAAAGAGACAGAATTCAATCAAATTATCAAACCTTCAATTTTAACATTCACTTCAAATATGATTGATTCATATGTGCCGAAATGGATCAAGTCTTTTTTTCACTACTTTGAAACACCACCCTCGAGATTTGAAAGTTTTAATACTGGATGGATTATAAGCAAGGAGAAACAGTTGACATACCATACAAGAAAACACATCATCTCATTTTCACAACAAGAATTTCAAATATTGAAAACTCTTGGATCAAGTCACAATGTGAAATTCACAAGTCTTTGGACATGTTTGAATTTAATGGCATTTGCCAAGTTGAAAACTGATAACATAAAAATTTCAATTCCTTTTAATGTTAGATCAATACTATCACCACAACATCAAAGAACATATGGATTATTTGTATGTGCTCTTCAACTTAATTTGATTTCACCAAGTCCAAACAAAATTGATTGGGAACTATGTGGATTTATAAATACATCATTACAACCATCCAATTTGTTAAAATCATGTGAATTGATTGGACTCTTGAAGTATATTGATCCAATTGAGTTTTTGAAAAATTTAATTTCTCAACCAAGATCAACAACTTTGGAAGTTTCAAATTTGGGGATAAGACAATCGCAAACTGGTAATCATATATACGCTAAGGAGTTTATCTTTTCACAATCAAATAGTTTAATTGGTGCTTCGATAATGCAATCTTTGGTTTCAACTACTGAAAAGGTGAATATTGTTATTGGGTGTGTTCCTGAATTTGAAGAATATTTTGAACCTTTTGTGAATAATTTGGAGCAAATTATCCAGGATATCTTGGAGAAAAGAGCTTAGTGATTATGATTTAGTTCTTAATCACGCTGATGAATCAATATAATTACAAAGGACATTGACTTATGGAGCTTGTTGCTTACCTAAATATCGTCTAATATCGTGTTTGGTATAATTAGTAACTAAACGTGTAAAATTCTGTAATTTCTTACTAGAAAAGCAGCAGCCAGCTATTTTCAATAATTGCAATATATCGGTATTCTATAACAATTGGCGTCGCGACTAATGTTTACTTTTCAAAAATCCAAATCTATACTTTAAACCATTTTAACGACTAATAATGTTACACCATGCCGCCCAAGAAAAGAAACAGTGGCATTCCAGCTGATAATACCAAGAACAAGAAGCTGAAAAGGGTCAGTAATGCCTGTGAAAGTTGTCGGAAAAGGAAAATCAAGTGTAACGGGGAAAGTCCTTGTATCAATTGCATAAACTACAATACAGAATGTAATTACTCAACAAAGACTAATCAAAAACCACTTGAATCAAGTACTGAATTCTCTAAACTTTGCAAGTTGAAAAGTAAAGTCATGGAACTCGCTCATAACTTGGAAACTCATGAGGTGGCTGATATACAACTTGATTCAGTGGAGATTATTTCAAAGCAAATCGATACCTTGAACCATGTGTTACAGCACAGATCAACACCAGATGAGCCAAATGACGGAATAAACTACTCCAGGGAGACACGCTATCTCACACAGTGCCGAAAGGGGAGATTCTGGGAATATATGGAAGGGAAACATGTTGTTGATCCAACTTTTGGATTGTATAATCCAATTTCAATATTAGGCGAAAGTGGGAGAAGATGGATTTCATCAAGATTAGCAATTTTTGAAAAACAGTTCCTCTTTGAAGACTCATCCTTGCAAAGACAATTCACTGAGATCTTTGCAAAATCTTATAAACCAGCCAGAGAAGTCCTAAATGGTGATTTAAAATTGTGGGCTGAAACAATGTCTTCTCATGAATGGTTTGAAATTATACACACAGAACTGGACTTTAGTGCTGTAAGGTTAATTATTGAAGGAACAAAAGAAGATGAGTTGAAATCTCGACATTTCTCCAACAAACAACAGTTGTTAGAGTCTTTAGAAAATCTTTCAAAAGATATCGAGTTGATTAATTGTGATTATTTCCCACTTTTATGTCTATTGATAAGATTTAAAAAACGTAATGTTCGCCTTTACATGAATCAAAATGTTTCATTGAATATAGAAACATCACGTTTGGTAAAGTTTGGAATACGATTGTTCCAAAGACTCATGTTCTCTTTCCACAGAGATTATAAATCGTTAAAGGGCTTAATTCAATTTATAGAAGCCTTGGAATCTCCCTACATATCTTCAGCCTCAGATGGTCTCTTCAATTGTGCTATTGAAATTGAGAAATCGAATGGAATGCACATCATGGAATATTATATTGGGGATGAAGAAGAAGAATGCGAGGAAAAGAGAACAGTTTTTTGGAAATTATTTGTGATGGATAAATGGAATTATTTGGCAGGTACACAAGTTATTAAAATCTCTCATACTGAGGTTTCTACTTTTATACCTTCAAGAATTCATGATGTTATGATGAATTTTAATCAAGAAAATTGGAATTATAATGCCTTGATGAGTTATATTTCGTTTTTTGAAATCGAAATAGCAAAATTAGTGTCCAAGATGTATAATAAAGTTTTCAATACTGGTGAATCTAGAGATATCAAAACTTGTGTTTTGCAGATTTTAGCTGAATTGGAACAAATTAAGCAAACAATGATTCCTCCAATAAGACCAGGAAATCGTTTACAAATTACAAAAGATAAACTATCAGAGCCTGAATGCATAAAAGCTAAATCAAAAGCGCTTCATTTTCAACTATTTTATCATCTAACGTGTGTTTTCTTATTAAGGAATACCCTTGATATTTTGGATCATACACATGAGAAGACAGTATTGGATCATGATTTTAATATTCTTGATATATTTTTCCAATTTGGATCGCTAAATGTCAACTATAAGTTATCTTATGCCAAGTTTACACTGGGCTCTGCATGTTATTTGACATACTCTTTTATTAAGAATTCGTTTGATTCTCAATATTCAAACAAATGCTTAAGATACGTATTGCAATACTCATCAATTTTATACAATCAAAGTATCAAAAAAGAGGATTATGATCATTGGGAAATGACTAATGCAATGTTCAATACCTTGGTATCTCCCTGTGTTGAAATATTCGAGTTGATTGAAAATAGCAGTGAACTTACAGAAAATGTCGATCTACTGAATGATATTAGAGACTTTAAAGATAGAATGGTCAAATTTGATGAATCGGAAACAAATAAGGACTTCCAAAACAGTTTATTTAATATGGATCAAATATTAGGTGCTAATGTGTCGGATGTTGACAGTTTTTTACAATTAGACGGTTTAAACAATGGATCTTTCTTCAACACTTTGGTATAGAAAATATCGATCTACAAACAAAGATGCCTTGAATAAAGGAAATAAAGACCCTAATTTGGTGACTATAATAGAAGAAATTTGAGTACCATAAATATTGGAATTGTACTAAAGTTATCCCTCCGGTGGTTGTGCATCTAAAATCAAAAATCACAACCATCAATATTCACGTACCGTTTAAAGCGAGTCCCAACGTTTTTCAAACGCATCAGGAATGTAAAAATAGAACACCAGTGCATAATCATGTCTTGAGTAAAACGTTTATCACCAAAAAAAAAATTATCAAGGCTATATGTCGCGAATTTTGGCGGTGAAAAAAAATTATCCGTGGATTTTGACGCTTATTTCACTTGTTATCCGTGGTTGATGATTTTATGACACAAAGTATTTAAACATTCAAACCACCAGATATGTAATCTTTATATTATGCATTTATTCATTGATATAGTCCATAAAGTGATCCAGAGGAATAATGGCCAAGGCGGGGATAAGTAATGAGGATTTTGTTGGTAATCCAACTGGAGCAAAAGCCATAGGAGTTTTGTTTATTATTGGATTGATTGGACATGGATTATTCTTTTTTTGGAGGAAATCATGGTATATGATATGGTTTTTGATAGGATTGACTTTGGAGATTGTTGGGTATTTCCAAATTGCAAGTGGTCAATCAGCTCAATCTGTTTGTGTGATCATTGCACCATTATTCTTAGCTGCCTCGTTCTATATATCCATGAATAAAATTTTGAAAGCATATGGAACCAAAGATCTTAATCCAATCAAGGGGTTTTCAGTAATTTTTGTTATAGGTGATTTTATTTCATTGGGGCTACAGATTGCAGGTATTGTTTGTCAATTTATTGTGAGTCTCAACGTGGGGAGAGCTATGGTTATTGTCAGTTTTGTTATTCAAATATTTTTAGCTGTTGCATTTTTCACAACAACAATCATAGTGCATAAAAGAATGAACTATGAGAAGCTTGGTGATACCCATCAAGTATTAACCGATCGTCATTGGAAGGGATATTTTGTCACAATGTACATCATATCAACAATGTTTTTGATCAGAAATTTATTCAGATTGGTGGAATACGCACAGGGATTTGGTTATATTTTCTTCCACGTTATATTCACACTTATATTTGATGGTATTCCTGTTCTTGTGATAACATATTTACTTCTTGGATGTCACCCATCATTCTATTCAACAAAACGTTCAATATTCCGCAGGAAGAGAGATAAAGAGAATGAAGCATTTTCCAAACAATTGAACCAGGATAGAGAGACAAAGATGAATAATCGCTCTACCTCCAAAACTGAACGCGTTACACGAAACGGATTTGACTCGAGTTTCAGTGAAGCTTGAGGATTAGTAAACAATGGTTGTGTAGCTTACAAACCCACCCAAATGAATTCTATTATACTTATTAGTAATTGAAGAGACACATACGTTATTATCTATACGAACAAACTGTAGATCTGATAGAAGCCCAATATTTTACAGTTCTCTTGATTAGCTCAGCAGACCAAGTCGGCGATTTGCCTTTTTAGGATGTTTATTTATTTTTCTATTATTAATTATCCTGCTATAAGCGACGGGAAAACCAAAACTACAACTATTACAAAATGTACCTTGTCAGCCTCTGATTAGAGCCCACTAGATATATAAGTGATGAGATGCTTGAATCAAAATGATCGTGAAGGTCAATGCTCAGAACGACAAAGATGTTTTTAAGCAACCTTGAAGTGTACACAAGAAATACAACTTTTGGTAGAGTGATATACTATGCTTCCAATAAAAGATTCTTCAAAAGCAGTGAAGAGTATGATAACTATGAAGTTCCAGAGAAATATTTGAATGCTAAAGAACAGGTCATTGTGGACTGGGATGGTGATGATGATGTACAAAACCCTAGAAATTGGCCATTGCCACTCAAATTATTTTTTGCATTAATGAATGCATTTGTTTGTTTATCAATTTATATCGCATCAGCAATTTACACACCAGGTATTGAAGCCGTTCAAGAAGACTTGGGTGTTTCCACGACAGTGGCTACTTTGCCTTTAACTCTATTTGTTATTGGATACGGTATTGGTCCATTAGTGTTTGGCCCATTAACAGAAGATGCAAGAGTTGGCAGAATGCCTGTTTACATTGGTACGACGTTTATTTTTATGATTTTACAAATTCCAACAGCTTTAGTTAAAAACATTGCTGGGTTTTGTATATTGAGATTCATAACGGGTTTCTTTGCAGCTGCTCCGCTTGGTGTTGGTCCTGCTGCTATTTGTGATGCCCTAAGTATCGCATATGGTCCAATTGGTATTGGTTTTTGGTCAATTAGTGCTATATCGGGTCCTGCATTTGGTCCATTGATCGGCTCAGTTTTAACTGTTAAAGATAGTTGGAGGTGGACTTTTTGGTTCTTGTTGATTTTAAATGGTATCTCATTATCTTTAATGGTGTTTCTATTCCCAGAATCTTATGAAAAGACTATCCTTTACAAAAAAGCAATTATATTAAGAGCCAAAACGGGCAATCAAAACATCACATCAGGAGGCCAAATAGAATTACAAAATTTAAATGCAGCGGAAACCATAAAGGATACACTTTGGAGACCAATTGAAATGACAATAAAAGAACCAGTTGTTTTATTAATTCATATCTATATTTCATTGTTGTATGCAATCATGTATCTATGGTTTGAAGCTTTCCCAATTGTGTTTTTCGAGACAAAACGTTTCACATTGGTTACTATGGGTGTTGCATATTTATGTATTTTCGTTGGTAGTGGTATTGGTTCAATGATTTACATCCCATGGACTTACAAATACTTCACATTGAAGGTCATTAAAGGGCAATCAATGGACCCAGAATTATTTTTACCATTAACTATTTTTGGCTCAACCTTAATGCCAATTGGTGTTTTCATTTTTGGTTGGACTTCTTCACCAGATATCCATTGGTTTCCTCCAATGCTTGGTGCTGGAATTTTCTGTATTGGGGGATATATAGTTTTTCAATGTTTGTTTAATTACTTGGGAATGTCATTTTGGAGATTTATGGCTTCAGCATTTTCAGGTAATGCATGTATGAGATCAGTGTTTGGTGGGGCATTCCCATTGTTTGCTAGAGCATTATTTAAAAATTTGGGATCTGAAAAATTCCCAGTTGGATGGGGTTCAAGTGTGATTGCCTTTTTATTAGTTGGGATGATTTCAATACCTGTGTTCTTTTATATGAACGGTCCAAAATTAAGAGCTAGATCTAAATTTGCTGGTGCGGGTGAAGATGAAAAAGTTGAAGAGCAATATCATGAGTCATTTGATGATGAAAATAAGGAAAAGGAATCGGTGTAGAGAATACAATTTAATACAAAGAAATGTTTAATATTACTGAAGAATTTTAGGATTTTGTAGACTTTCGTGGTCATGAATACAAAAATGATCGAATTTAATTAGCTTACCTCTTTCACCTATTTACAAGACATTGCATAGGCAGCATCAATTGGGGATTTGACATGGTACTAGTGAACTCTGATTTATAGACGTGTGAATTAAGTTTCGAAATTTAGATTTCAGAAGCTAGATTGGTGAAGCGTAGAAGTGAATTAGGTTTATATATTTCTAAAGATTCTAGCTATTCTAGCTTATCGACTGAGAATAATACGTAAGTATATCAGATGTTGAGAGTTGAGAGTTGAGAATGAGAGACATACATGCAGCAAATTCAAGGGCAAAAAACATCAGACAAACCCCACAATATTTCATCAGCTAACATTTAGATAAAGATCAAAACGGTGTATAGTTAGCCTCTGAAAATCGACTGAACATATATAGACCGCTAATTTACTGGGTCTTTGTACTCGAAAGTTTTGAAGAGGATGGTAGCCACGAAATGCACGTCAAACGTGACAGAGTTCCGATATTCAAAAGTTAGGATGAACGGACTATAATCCCTTTACATACATCTTATTGATCTACTCTTACTTTATATCTTACTAATCGTATAATTATCAGTAGTTTGCTCAAGTTGAATATATTTATCGGGATTCCGAATGGCGAATCAAGTAATGTTCCGTTTTGGGTAGTTTTTGAATGTTTTCAAACTTAAAGCTTATAGTTTATAGCTTATAGTTTAGCCATGAAAGTGCCTAGGTGCTTACTTCGAACAGCTGACAAGAATTGAAATTAGTCTCAAATAGTACACTCTACATCTCAACAAATGATTATCTGCTTGGTGTGAAATAATGCATGGCAACATGTATATATAAAGGAGCAGCATTCCAGTTTTTTTGGAAATGATTCTTGATTGCCGGATGTATATATGTAATTCATTCTATGGGATATTACAATTGATTTTGAGATCTAACCACAAGTACAATGAGTTACAATAGAACAGAAGTCTTTCTCAGAAATACTGTCTTTGGTAGATTGGTATATTATGCTACAAACAAAAAATATTTCAAGAGCAGTGAAGAATATGATGATTATGAGGTACCAAGAAGATACCTGGATTTTAAGGAACAAATTGTTGTGAATTGGGATGGTGATGAAGATTTACAAAATCCTCAAAATTGGTCATTATCTTTGAAATTATTCTTTGCATTTCTAAGTTCTTTTGTCTGCTTATCTGTGTATATTGCTTCGGCAATTTATACACCAGGTATTGAAGAGGTCCAACAAGATTTGGGTGTATCCACTACAATGGCAACTTTACCGTTGACTTTGTTTGTTATTGGATATGGTACTGGACCATTGCTATTTGGGCCATTAACAGAAGACCCGAGAATTGGTAGAATGCCGATTTATGTTGGTACTACTTTTATTTTCATGATTCTACAAATTCCAACAGCTTTGGTGAAGAATATTGCCGGGTTTTGTATCTTGAGATTCATCGCTGGGTTCTTTGCAGCTGCACCAATTGGGGTTGGTCCTGCGGCTATTTGTGATTCATTAAGTGTTGCGTATGGTCCTATTGGTATTGGATTTTGGTCTATGTGTGCCATCTCTGGTCCAGCGTTAGGTCCACTGATTGGATCTATATTGACGGTTAAAGATGGTTGGAGATGGAATTTTTGGTTCTTGTTAATTTTGAACGGTATTTCCTTAGCATTCATGGCTTTTTTCTTTCCAGAATCTTATGAGAAGACTATTCTTTATAAGAAAGCAATTAGATTAAGAGCCAAAACGGGCAATCAAAACATTATATCAAAAGGTGAATTAGAATTGAATGAAATGAATACAATGGACACTATCAAAGATACACTTTGGAGACCAATTGAAATGACATTAAAAGAGCCAGTGGTATTGTTAATTCATATTTATATTTCATTGATGTATGCAATCATGTATTTATGGTTTGAAGCTTTCCCAATTGTGTTTCTAGAGACAAAGAAATTCACATTGGTCACTATGGGTATTGCATATTTGAGTATTTTCGTTGGATGTTTGATTGGTACTATGATTTATATCATCTGGACTTACAAAAACTTCACATTAAAGACTATCGAAGGTGAAACAATTGAACCAGAAGCATTTCTACCAATGACAATTTTTGGATCAACATTAATGCCAATAGGTATTTTCATATTTGGTTGGACCTCTTCACCAGACGTTAACTGGTTCCCACCAATGTTTGGTGCTGGATTCTTTTGTGTTGGCGGTTTCGTTGTTTTTCAGTGTTTATTCAACTATTTGGGAATGTCATTTTGGAGATATATGGCTTCAGCATTTTCAGGCGATGCTTGTATGAGATCAGTATTTGGTGGTGCATTCCCATTATTTGGTAGAGCATTGTTTAAAAATTTGGGATCTGAAAAATTCCCAGTTGGATGGGGGTCTAGTGTCATTGCCTTCATACTAGTAGGAATGATTGCAATTCCTGTTTGGTTTTATATGAATGGTCCAAAGCTAAGGGCTAGGTCTAAATTTTCTGGGTCTGCTGCCGCTGACAAAGTTGAGCATGCTTCCAATAGATCGCTTGAGGATGAAACTAGTAAAGATAAAGGGTCAGTTTGAAGCATTCTAGAGAAATAATATATATTGTAATCGTCTGTTTAGGCATTAAAGGATGTACGGTCGATGATCACGGCCTATTGTCCACTTGAAAAAACTAAGATTGCATGATATTATGGAATGTTTCATGATAGTTGTTTTTAATCACACATGTATGTATCTCTCAATATTCTGACAAGTATCATATACGATGCGTTGTAGACTTTAAAGAAGCTCTTTTACAATTTTCTGCTTTTATCGGTCTTCCGAGTTTTTCAGCGGGCCAAAACGGATATTTGCCTATTCGGGAAGTTTATTTATTTTTTTAAATCCGTTATTTTCAGCAAACGCTGCTAGCGGAAAAAAATGTTTACAGACGGTGGTAACGGAAAAACATTTTGCATACAAAGTATATCTATTAGATGATTTGCCTTATCTGTCCGTGATTAGAGGTCATCGTATATATAAGTGAAGAGATGCTTGAATCAAAATGCAGGTGGAAATCTTGACTAGCTCAGTACAACAAACATGTTTCTAAGCAAGCTTGAAGCGTTCTCAAGAAATACCACTTTTGGTAGAGTGGTTTATTATGCTTCCAACAAAAAATTTTTCAAAAGTAGTGAAGAGTATGATGATTATGAAGTACCAGAAAAATATTCGAATGCTAAAGAACAGGTCATTGTGGACTGGGATGGTGATGATGATGTTGAAAATCCTAGAAATTGGCCATTACCACTCAAATTATTTTTTTCATTCATGAATGCATTTGTTTGCTTATCAATTTATATCGCATCTGCAATTTATACACCGGGTATTGAAGAGGTTCAAAGAGATTTAGGTGTTTCCACCACAGTGGCTACTTTGCCTTTAACTCTATTTGTTATTGGATATGGTCTTGGTCCATTAGTGTTTGGTCCATTAACTGAAGATGCAAGAGTTGGTAGAATGCCTGTTTATGTTGGTACGACGTTTATTTTCATGATTTTACAAATCCCAACAGCTTTAATTAAAAACATTGCTGGGTTCTGTATTTTGAGATTCATCACTGGGTTTTTCGCAGCTGCTCCAATTGGTGTTGGTCCTGCTGCTATTTGTGATGCGTTGAGTGTTGCATATGGTCCAATTGGTATTGGTTTTTGGTCAATTAGTGGGATATCTGGTCCAGCTTTGGGCCCATTAATTGGATCTATATTAACTGTTAAAGATAATTGGAGATGGACTTTTTGGTTTTTGTTAATTTTAAATGGTATCTCATTATGTTTCATGATATTCCTATTCCCAGAATCTTATGAAAAGACAATTCTTTATAAGAAAGCAATTAGATTAAGAGCAAAAACTGGAAATAATAACATTACATCGAGAGGTCAATTAGAACTAAATTCAATGAATACTACAGAAATCATCAAGGATACACTTTGGAGACCTATCGAAATGACATTAAAAGAACCAGTTGTCTTGTTGATTCACATCTATATTTCATTGTTATATGCTATCATGTACCTATGGTTTGAAGCTTTCCCAATGGTCTTTTTGGAAACAAAACATTTCACATTGGTTACTATGGGTGTTGCATATTTAAGTATTTTCGTTGGTAGCTGTGTTGGTGCTACGATTTATCTTCCATGGACTTACAAAAATTTCACATTGAAGATTATTGAAGGTAAGGCAATTGACCCAGAATTATTCTTACCATTAACTATTTTGGGTTCAATAATAATGCCAATTGGTGTTTTCATTTTCGGTTGGACTTCTTCACCGGATATTCATTGGTTTCCTCCAATGCTTGGTGCTGGATTGTTTTGTGTTGGTGGATATATGGTCTTTCAGTGTCTTTTCAATTATTTAGGTATGTCATTTTGGAGATTTATGGCTTCAGTATTTTCAGGTAATGCATGTATGAGATCAGTATTTGGTGGTGCATTCCCATTATTTGGTAGAGCATTGTTTAAAAATTTGGGATCTGAAAAATTCCCAGTTGGATGGGGTTCAAGTGTGATTGCCTTTTTATTAGTTGGGATGATTTCAATACCTGTGACCTTTTATCTGAATGGTCCAAAATTAAGAGCTAGATCTAAATTTGCGGGTGCAGGTGAGGTTGAAAAAGTTGATGAGCAATACCACGAGCCTTTTGAATATGATGAAAGTAAGGAGAAGGAGTCGGTGTAGAATTTGAACTATGAAATATAATTACAACAGATTAATAAATTAATGATATATGATTAAAAGATTGTAGGATCATGGAACGTTAATGTTTGTAGTGTGTTCTTAGCGTTAGTAGTCGCTAGTAATTAAGGCACAAAATTAGTTCAGGCCTCATTATATTAGACGTGTCGACCCATTTTATGTTATTATGCTGATAATATAACTTGACTCTACGTCTTGCTTGTATTATATTAGTCTACATATATTGCAGTGACGCTAATACACATTCTATAATCAGATCTCCCTGATAATTAGAACCCCGACGTTATGCATCCCGCCTGATTTCAAATCAACCCTGTCAGGGTTTGTAAACACAATAATCCCTTACATCGTATATCTTGACAGGATGTGTTAGTAATCCTTATTGCGAATATTTACACCAGCAATGGGGCACAATGCACAATAAATATTGTTGATTTGAAATCTTTTATCGGGGTTCCGTTTTATGAGCCGTCCGTTTTGGGCGAACTTCCTGTTTGGGCTATTTAATAACCCTTTTAAACTTTTTATAACCGGTAAATTCTGAATTGCTCGCGAACGGCGCTAACGGAGTTGCGATAGATAATATTCATACACTTTTATTCCATTGACGTATTATTAATGACAAATGATCATCATGATGGCTATATATATGGGCAAAGATCCGGTAAATAAAGATATGAGGTTTCTGTTGGTGCTACTTTCTCAGGAAGATTGAACGACAACGACCAAGTTAGTCATCCTATATATAATGTCGACATACAGCAAGTTTGAAGTATTTGCTAGAAACACCGTGTTTGGAAGACTAGTATATTACGCGTCCAAGGGAAAATATTTCAAAAGTAGTGAAGAATATGATGATTATCAAGTACCTGAAAGATACTTGAACACAAAAGAACAGGTCATTGTGGATTGGGATGGTGATGATGATGTACAGAACCCTAGAAATTGGTCACTACCTTTAATATTATTTTTTTCATTCTTGAGTTCTTTTGTTTGTCTTTCAGTTTACATTGCCTCTGCTATTTATACTCCAGGTATTGAAGAAGTTCAAAGAGATTTAGGTGTTTCCACCACAGTAGCCACATTACCTTTAACTTTGTTTGTTATTGGATATGGTCTTGGTCCATTGGTATTTGGTCCATTAACTGAAGATCCAAGAGTTGGTAGAATGCCAGTTTATGTTGGTACTACTTTTATTTTCATGATTTTACAAATTCCAACAGCTTTGGTGAAGAATATTGCTGGATTTTGTATCTTGAGATTCATCACTGGGTTTTTCGCAGCTGCTCCAATTGGTGTTGGTCCTGCTGCTATTTGTGATGCCCTAAGTATCGCATATGGACCAATTGGTATTGGTTTTTGGTCAATTTGTGCTGTTTCTGGTCCAGCTTTTGGTCCATTAATTGGATCTATCTTGACTGTTAAAGATAGTTGGAGATGGACTTTTTGGTTCTTGTTGATTCTAAATGGTATTTCATTATCCTTGATGGTATTTTTATTCCCTGAATCTTATGAAAAGACCATTCTTTACAGGAAAGCAATCAAATTGAGAGCCAAGACTGGGAATCAAAACATTACTTCTAGAGGTGAGTTGGAATTAAAGGAGAAGAATACAGTTGATACAGTCAAGGATACGCTTTGGAGACCTATTGAAATGACATTGAAAGAACCTGTTGTCTTGTTAATTCATATTTATATTTCATTGATGTATGCAATCATGTATCTATGGTTTGAAGCTTTCCCAATTGTGTTTTTGGAAACGAAAAAGTTTACATTAGTCACTATGGGTGTTGCATATTTAAGTATATTTATTGGTTGTATTGTTGGATCTATGATTTATATTCCATGGACTTACAAAAATTTTACATTAAAATCCATTGAAGGACAAACAATTGAACCAGAATTGTTTCTACCAATGACAATATTTGGATCTACATTAATGCCAATTGGTGTTTTCATTTTTGGTTGGACCTCTTCACCAGATATTAATTGGTTCCCTCCAATGCTTGGTGCTGGATTTTTCTGTGTTGGTGGGTTTATCGTTTTCCAATGTTTATTCAACTATTTAGGGATGTCATTTTGGAGATATATGGCTTCAGCATTTTCAGGTAATGCATGTATGAGATCAGTATTTGGTGGTGCATTCCCATTATTTGGTAGAGCATTATTTAAAAATTTGGGATCTGAAAAATTCCCAGTTGGATGGGGGTCTAGTGTTATTGCTTTTACATTAACTGGTATGATTGCAATTCCTGTGTTTTTCTACATGAATGGTCCAAAATTAAGAGCTAGATCTAAATTCGCAGGAGCAGCTGATGAAAAAGTTGAAGAGAACTACCATGAGTCATTTGATGATGAAAACAAAGAAGACAAGGACTCAATATCAGTATAAACATGTTATTGGTTATCAATAAATACAGTTAATTTAACAAAAATGTAATTACTAAACAACATCCTTGTTTGGAACGTGTTCCACAGTTTCCTTTTCATTACTTGAAGCATGATCTGATTGTAAAACACCAGTATCTTCATTATGTTGAGTTGATAATTTTTCACCAACTTGTTGATCTGATAATAATGGTACTCTTGGTTGCCATTTATTACTTCTCCAAGCTGGAACTTTTTCTTCCCAAATTTGTGCAATCTCTTCCAATCTTTTACCTCTAGTCTCTGGAAATCCAAAGAAAACATGAATAAACATACAAAGACAGAAAACGGCATAAATAATATAAGTTTTCCAAGTGATATTTTTAAAAGCTGAAGGTGTAAACATTGCAATAGCAAAATTGAAAATCCAATTAGCAGAAGTGGCTAATGCAGCACCTCGTTGTCTTGAAACATTATCACCCCACATTTCAGAAACGTATAACCAAATACCAACACCCCAAGATGTAGCAAATGAACAAACAAATAAATAACAACATGCAATGACACCTTTAGCAGCTGAACCTTCAGAATCTGGAATTTGAATTTTAACAGTATCTGAACCATTATAATCAGAAATTGGTTCAGAATATGTAGCCAATAAACCTGCAACGGCAAATTGGAAAGTCATCATTGCAGCTGCACCAAATAACAAAACAGGTCTTCTTCCTAATTTATCCAAGAAATATAAAGCAGGAATAGTAGTCCCCGTGTTCAAGACATATTGAATTGAAGAAGCAACTAAATTTGTATCACCAGAATAACCAGCCATTTCAAAGATATAAACAATATAATACATCATAACATTCATACCAGTTAATTGTTGCCAAATTTGTGCGAAAATAGCCGTTGTAGTTCTTCTAATGTATTTTTTTTTAAATAAATCACCATATGTAAAATCTTTAACATGTTCATCAATTAATAATTGTTCTTTAATTTCTGAAATTTCAATTTGAACATCAACATCATCTCTATTACCTTTTGATTGAATATTTGCCACAATTTGTTCACATTCATCCCAATATCCATTTTTAGCTAACCATCTTGGAGATTCAGGAATGAAGAATAACCCAGTAAATAATAATAAACCTGGAACAATTTGTAAACCCCAAGCTAATCTAAATGACGCGGTTCCATCAATTTTACCACATCCAAAGCAAATATAAAACATGATTAAAATACCTAAAGTGACAGAAAATTGGAATAAACCACCAACAAAACCTCTAATCTTCCTTGGAGCCAGCTCGGATGAATAAATAGGGGCCGTGGCAGAGCCAAATCCTATCCCATAACCAGATATGATACGACCAATGATTAATTGTGCAACGTTTTGAGATGAAGATTGAATAGCTGCACCAATTGACCAAAAAATTGCACAACAAAATAATGCAGCTCTTCTACCAAATGGTTCGGATATAAAACTTGAACTTAATGCACCGAAAAATGAACCTAATGACATTGAAGCAGTTATAAAACCTTGTAAATCTGAAGCTGGTGAATTAAAATAAGTTAAATAAGAATCATGACTTAAAAATGCAGACATTGATGAAATATCAAATCCAAACATTAAACCTGATATACATGAAATCATACATATAAAGACAATATTTGTTAAATTTGGAAATTTATCCAAAAAATTGTATAATTTGAAGGCAGGACCTTCTGATAGTTTTTCAATACCCATTTTTCCCAGACGTAATGATGATTCAGCGAGTGAGTTGAACTAAATTTCAAGATTTCAATTGTTATTTATATTCTCCTCGTTTACTCCACCAATGTAAACATATTTGTCACAATTGTAAAATCGTATATGGTATGCCAAGAATGGACAAAACCCGTATAGCAAGATGGAGAACATGAGTGACAATTGACAATTCTAGATAAAGAGATTCAACAGGGATAACTTATAAGGCTAGTTCCATTTGATTGTGATACTAATGTCTCTCCTCTTATTTACTCGGTGATCATTGTGAATATCTTTTGATTAATTTTTGATTAATGGTTATTGTGGGGACACGATCAATTCTAGAAACCAAGGAGGAGATTTCCATTCTTGGCTTCATTATGGACAAATGTGACTATTGATTTTCCAGTTCTATAACCTTAAACTGCTGGTCATGTTTAGTGTCTTTGGGGTGAATGATGAAGAGGGAATCCTGAAATACCCCTGTTTATGCTTATGTAAAGCCAAAGTGGTGATCTTTTGATCTAGGTTTTATCAAGAGATTGTGGGTTTATAGTAGTTTATGGAAACCATAGTTTATCCATTTGAGTAGTTGTCATTTGCCTTTTGTTGTTGATGTTGTTTATTTGTTGTTGTTTAATTGTTTATATAACAAACTTTGAAATTTCTCTTCGCGAGATGAAAATAAATAGGTTAAACAGTCTTACATTGAAAAAAAAAAACAGTTGACGAAACTATCTTCAATCTTCAATACATAGAAAAAGGAAGACTTTAATCGTGGAAGGTGTATTTAAAGGTTGTTAGTTAATAGACTATGGATATTTGATATAAGAAAGCCTATTTTTTGAATATGAATAATCCGATACTGAGTTTCATGTGAACAAATGTCTTTGAAATGCTAAATCACCAGTACCAAAAAACCATATAGCATCATACACCAATATAATCAAAGAATATAAGCTATAATTCATTCTCTTTACTCATAACAATGGCTTATTGGTTTCTCATCTATTTCTGAGTTATCGGTAATTTTCATGGAAGCCAAGACTGTTTCAATTATACACTTTAAGGGTTACGGCAGTGCAAAAAAATGGATTTCTCGAGAATATAAAAGAATGGTGACTGAAGTTCTCAATATAGATCTAAGATTATAACCATATATCAATCATGTCCAATTTAGATCCCAACACGGTACTGCTAACCGATCCAAATGTTGATGATTCATGGAAAACTTGTGTTCTTCAAGGTGTTTATTTTGGTGAAAATGAATATAATGGTGGATTAGGTGCAAGAATATCATCAGTTTTCGTTATATTATTTGTTTCAACAGCATTTACAATGTTCCCATTACTGTCTAAAAGTTGTAAAAAATTGAAATTACCTTTATATTTTTATATATTTGCTAGATATTTTGGTTCAGGAGTTATATTAGCTACTGCTTTTATTCATTTAATGGATCCAGCATATTTAGAGATTGGAGGTCAATCATGTGTTGGATCTACTGGCTATTGGTCTGCATTTCCCTGGTGTCCAACTATTATAATGACTAGTGTTTTCGTTATTTTCTTGATTGATGTCATTTCAGATGTTTATGTTGAAAGATATTATGGTGTTTCAACACATGTTGGTAATAAGGAAATTATGAATGCAGTTGTAAGGTCAACAGAGGAGATTGTGGAACCACAACAAATCCATGGGTTGGAACCAAAAGCTGAAGTGAAGATTGATTATTCTACTGATGATTCAAGTGCTTATAAAGAACGTAGTTTTAATAGTCAAATTGCTGCATTTTTGGTTCTTGAATTTGGTATTATTTTCCATTCTGTTATGATTGGATTAAATTTAGGTGCTGTGGGTGAAGAATTTAAGACTCTTTATATTGTCTTGATTTTCCATCAATCATTTGAAGGTTTAGGTTTAGGTGCTAGATTATCTGCTATACCTTGGCCTAGTCATATTTCATATGTTTGGGCTTATATGATGTGTCTTGCCTATGGTCTTGTTACCCCAATCTCTATTGCAATTGGATTGGGTATTAGAACTACTTATATGTCTGCTTCATATAATGCAAATATCGTTACAGGTGTATTAGATGCCATTTCAGCAGGGATTTTGATTTATAGTTCATTAGTGGAACTTCTTGCTAGAGATTTCCTTTTCGAAAGAGAGGCTAGAAAAGATCTTAAACAGTTGACATTTATGCTTTTAAGCACGATATGTGGAACTGTATTGATGGGATTATTGGGTAAATGGGCGTGAATAGAAGATTGTTTAGATTATACAAATTGAATATCTCTATTTGTATTATTTACTGTAGTGTTAGTTTGAGGTTACTTGGTGCGGGTGTTTAACGAATCTGGAAGGCACTAAAAGATCAACACATCAAGAAAGCGAAACAAGGGTTCATTTTCAACGTATTTGGAACTAAAGACCATCCCGAGCCCAATTCGAACTGAATCCAGATCTTCAACAAGTCCAAGATGCATAATCTTCGCAAATCCTTGTAAACGCGTGAAAATGGTGCTAAACAAACGATTTACATCCTTGTCAATGGTGTTGATAGGTATGTTGATGGACCGTTCAAACCGTGTACAATTAGGCCTGAATCTAGCTGAGATCATTGTGCAATAAAAGTATGGTTTAGCATTAGTACCAGGTTCATAACTTCAATATTCACAACAAGCGAATGAGATATCGTCACCATCTATGCTCGTTATTCAACGGTTAATATTCAATTATGCAGGATAATCTTGGGCCTTGGCCTGGGCCCATGTCTAATGTGGAAGGATTGTGGTATTATATAAAAGGGATCGTGTATCCAGTTAATTCTTGTGCTTTTCATAACTCATCACACTTCAATTATTCAAAGATCTACAACATGACATTCAAATACATTGTTCAAAATGATGAAACTTCAATATCAAATTTAAAACTTAAACTATCCAAAGGACATGCTAGACAAATGGGGTTTTTAGAAGATTTCTTCTCCATTTGTCAACGTCAAAATATGTATAAATCATTTTTCGTAATGTGCAAATATAATCATAAAATTAATAATTCAAACTTGTTATTCTATGCTTTGCAAAAATTGATTTTAAATTATCCCATTTTGGCATCAACAGTGGTTACTCAAAATGTTCCAACAATTGTGAAACCTCGTCCATATGATTATATTCAATTGATTGATGAAATAAAATATAAAGACGTTATATGGGATATGAGATCAATGTTTTCAAATTTATCTCAAGATGAACTATTAAATAAATTGAATGATGTTGTTATACCATATGAAGATAATAATCTAGTTTGGAGATTGGGGATAATTGATGATTATACATTGATATTTATAACAAATCATGTTTTACATGATGGTGTTTCAGGTAAAAATATGTTTGAAGAATTAACTTTATTATTTAATGAATCAAATGATCAATTACCATCATACAATTTAGAAACAGATTTAATTTTCAATTACTATAATGATTATTTGAAAATAGGTAAAATACCTAAGCCAATTACAGATGTCATAAATTATGTTCCACCTATAAGATATCTACCAGAATATCTTTATAATTCTTTAATTGCACCAAAATTTTGTCATTCTACAAAGATTCAACATGGTGAAGAAAATATTCATTTTAAAATTAACATTACTCCTCAAGAATTAATTCATATTAAAAAAGTACTTTCTAATCATAGTTTAATGTTAGATGGTCCAAAGATAACATTGACACCATTCATACAATCAATTTGGCATTATATTATCTATCAAGATGGTTATTATAAATCATTCTCTAAAATGTCATTAGTTGGTGTTGCTGTTGATTCTCGTCAATTTATTGATAAAGATAAAGTTTCAACTTATAAATTTGGTTTAAATGTCTCTGGATGTTCAAAACTTTTCAGACCAATGAAAACTTTAAGTTGGAATGGTATTAATCAAATTAATAAATATTTAAAATGGGCATTACGTATGAAAAGACCATTATATTACATGGGAATATTAGGTTGGGATAAATTAACTAAAAATAAACATTTAGATGTTGATTTACCCAAAATAACTGCTAAAAGAACAGGTTCAACTTTTTCAAATATTGGTATTATAGGTGGTCAAATTGATGAAAAAGTTGATAATAATCAATTTGAAGTTATTGATGCAACATTTTCTCAACATTTTAATGTTCATTTCTATGATTTTTCAATAACATCTGTTTCAACTAAGATTGGTGGATTAAGTATTGTTATAACATCACCAAAAAGTGTTGGTAGGGAAAATTTAGAAAGAATTGGTGGTAAGTTTCATAAGGCTTTGGTTTTAAGTCAGGTTGTATAAGGTGGGATATACTATATCATATTAAACGCAATACCTTGTATTTATCCACTTTGAAGATGTTATAGTGAAAGCAGATATATATTATTGACAATTGCAGTCATTGCATGTTCTTTGATATCTTAATGAATGGAGTTTAACAAGTGAGTGTAGTATCAAGTATACACTAAATCATGGATATGTTCCATTTGCAATATTTTGAATTGGCAAACTCTACATTGTTGTTTAACATATGATCAGAATTAAATTCTCAACTCTATTGATGGTTCCAATATATAAAGTTCCTCTTTTGCTAACCCTTGATTGTCATAACTTCTATTTAGCGTTATACTGTTTAAAAATAAAGCATCACAAGCTGCATGATTCTCAGGGTAGAAATGTTTCCCAATTTCTGTATCCAAAATAGCTGGATTGATATCTTCTTGAAGACCTTCAAAAATCCCACAAGCAAGACTATCTTTGTCTGTAATTTCATTTTTAGCTTTATTATAAGCATTAATCAACCATTGAGGAGCTTTGTAATCACCACCTAATCCTGCAACTTGCATTATGAGCCAAAGCATTAGCAATTCGGATTCAAGACCCATATCACTGTTTTCAATTTCTTGAAATGAGTTTAAACCAAAACCAAGAGACACAAGTTCTTTAAATTCAGAATCATTTTGGTATATTTTTCCAAGTGTCAAGATGTGATCATCATATTCCTTGATTATTTCCCTTTGTCGAGACTTGAGCTCTTTTTTAATTGCGTTTAATAATTTTTCTTGTTCATCAAAGTATATCTCAATATTTTCAACGATTAAAGAGTTTGTATTTTCATATGGTTGACCCATACCATACGTACAATGATAATCTTGAATTTCTTCCAAGGCGTCTAGAGTGTTTTCTAAATTTGGTGAACCTCTTTTAATTATCTGTTCCTCGTATTCTGGTATAAACTCCTTCTTAAATTGGTAATATATAATGAGGTCTCTTGGTATCAAATTTTCATAACTTAAGTCATAATCAATAATCATTGGATCATCATCTTTAAATTTATTGTGGTTTGAAGGTAGTCCAAACCCAAAAATCTCATTGGCTATTTTTAAATCTGATTTTTTACATCTTATATAAACACGACATACTTCATTTTTGTTGTTCCTCTTGGCAAATCCATTGTAAAGAAGTGATAAGTCATTTGAAAAGCTAATGGGTTTATATAAGATCTGAGCTCCTTGGGAAATTGTAGTTTGACAGCTGAATGTGTTAGTTTCATTAGAAATGTCGTATTCAAGATAATTGCAATCTTCTTTGATATCTTTTTGACTGATATTGCTGATCAATGGTACCAGAGCAAAGTCATCATTCAAACTTTGGCCTCTTGAACCAATAATTATAGAAGCCCATAAATAGGCGGCAAAACTCATCCAATTATTCACATTGAGAAATTTTTGTGCTAACGAATCAAGCTCACTCTTATTTTCAAACGACCCTGAAGCATTTATTTCTTTATTAATGAGTTCCAATTCATTATTAGATTCTGAATGGAAGCTGTCATCAAATTGTTTCCGAACATGTGACCATTCCAAGAATAGACTCTCCAATTGAGATTGTCTAAATTGTAGAAATGGAGAGCAAGATAGCATTTGAAGATCTTTTGAGTCCCAGTAGAACGCAGAACATGTTTTCTCTGGTGACGGCAACGTATCAATAAATGGTTTGAATTTTTCTCTCATATCTTGCTGGTCATGACTTGCTGACGATTCTCCAAATTTGAGAAAGGCAATAAGCAACTTCAATACCCCACCATCAACATCACATTCCACTTTGTAATTCTGCTTGAAAAAACTCCTTGCCAGTTTATCAGTAATACAAAGATCTCGTGGAACATTGATTGTAACTTTATCGGTGGTTCTGCTGGCAAATACTTTTACACCTTCTTTACCAGTTATGAATTGTAATGATGGGTCCATTGTGACACCGTGTGCCCTTGACCATTTGATCAACTGTCTCAGACGTTGTTTCTCAAGCATTTGTGAAAAGTTAAATCTCGAGAGAAATGACAATTACCTTATTGCAGCCAATTCATTCCCTTTATATAATTTCCATATATCATAACAATTTTCGGGCCGATCGACATGAGGCATTGAAAATTATAAAAGTTATTTGTTACCTGTTATTCCCCAACACAACGTTGCTAAAAGATACACAATTCAATTCCAATAAACTTGAATCTGATTTGTAGTTTGCACCTTTGGTCTGTTGATATTGAAAGATAATTGGTTTAGCGCGAATTAAGTCCAAACAGTTAAAGATACTAAAGATACCACCAAAATAACTGGATACCAATCAAATAAGTTCAATATGCTAAAAAACGTGTCATACATCGATGGAGAGGCTTGATCCTTTTTCTTTAACATTCGTCATATATATCATATCTTTGATAAAGGTCATTACAAAAAGTTTTAAACCACTCTTCAAAAATTTCTGGATTGATTGAAGAAACACCCACACTCTCTAATTCTAGTTTATACTTATCACCAAATTTTATGGATTTTTCTTGAGCTGTCAACCCTAATCCAGTATCAATGTTTTTGATCAATGTTTTTGATAAAGTCATGCCCATTAGAATCTGATTTAAATTCTTTCAAATTTGGGAGACATCCAATGATCTCAAAATTCATCATATTTTCGTTTTCTGAAAGATCAAGGTATATTAACGAATGCAAATTTTCAGCTCTTAAAAATTTGAATCCATTCATCAATGTCAAGAATTGAAGATTCTCATGTCCCACCAGTTCCAATTCCATCAAATTTACATTTTTCAAGCTCAAACTTATCAATTTAGGTGTACCATCTAATTCAATACATGAATTTTCCTCAACCTGATTCAATCCAACCAGGCACTCGATTGATAAATATTCCAAGCAAGGGAAATAACAGTCTTCAATTTCTATAGCATGCTTATAAATCTCAACACGAAAAATTCTTAGCTTTGGAAATATCAATCCATCCATTGTTACACTTGTTTCACAACCAGAAAAAATCCACATCAATTCTTCTAATTTTGGATAATCATAAGTAATATTTTTCAAGTTTCCCAAATTATTTCTAGGCCCTCCAACATATAAATTCCTTAAATTTGGTGCATTGAAATAGGGAAGACTATCATATTCATCACAGGAATGTTCACATCTAAAATGAATGGTTAAACATTCCAAATTTTCAAGAGATAGATTTTTAAACAAAGTGGGAGAGTTCAAATCAAATGAAAGTGATTTCAAAAACGATGTATTCATAATCTTCAACAATTTAAAAGATTCTTTCTGAAGTCGAAGATTTGGAGCTTTTTCGAAAAAGTTTAAATCACAAATTTGTGACGGTGTAAAATCGCCTATTCTTACTTCCAAAACACTTAATTCAGGACAATTTCTGGATCAATCACTGTATCGGTCAAGTCTAACGTTGTTACATTGGCGAGGAAAATTTGTTTAAATAAACCATGTCCCATAGAATGTTGATTGATCATTTTGGATATAAGCTTTTTATGATAATTATGGAATTCATCTAATTCTATATCCAATAAAACCAAAACTTTTGGAATAGTACTTATTTGCTTTGTGAGTTGCTCATAAAATGAATCAAAGTCTGTTATTTCAAATAAATGTAAGTGATATGCATTATTCAAAGTTTCGAGTGGGTTAATTGGAGATAAGTTGGTAAACACTTGGGGGTTTTGATCCTTATCTATCGTCAGACTAATAAAATCTTGAACTTGGTGCTTAAATTGAATAATTGAAAAGAGATTGTTGATATCATATGCAGAAACAAAGAATAGTATATTAACTAACACTTCACCTGGAAGATCCAGTAATGGCATTTTTAATCAAATATAGTTGATTTTTAAAAAAGTATATAGTAAAAAAAGTTGATCAAAAAAATTCGGGTTTCATTATTTGTTTAAAGTGAGAACATTATACCCAGATGATAATACTTGATTAGTTGGAGATAACGAGCTCACACAAGACAACATATCAACTAGAATATGTCTCTTCAAAGTCATAACTAGTTTGATTTTGTCATTGATTGAATCACCTGTTAGAGAAAGTAGAAAATTGCAGACCTGTTAAGCCTTGATCCAAAAAACAATCAGGATCCCAAACTTGAGGTCTAAGCAATCTCAATTTTAATAACTCTGGAAAACGTTCAATAACAGCTTATTGGAATTTTAAGGCGAAACATCGTGATGTGAGTGAGAGAATATAAAAATGGAATAAAACTTCAAAAGGGAGATGTGTGAGCTTTAAATGGGCTTCATGTATGGATAAGCTCCTAGATCCACATGCCATTATGAAGACCTGCCAGGATACAACCTCAATTAAGAAAATAGATCATATATATATATATATATATATATGCACATAGTTAGCAAACTATCATATCCTAAGCTATTCTTGTAAATCAAGAGGGAAATAGTCTTATCCCTGTGATCCAAGAAAAATGTTTTCATCAACCACTTCAATATCATCTGTTTCATCAGACACATCGGACATTTCAGTATCTTCAGTATTCTCTTCCCGAGCTGGAAAATCAACGCTGGTTCGATTTAAATCATATCTCTTCTGATGTTCAAGATTATTATTACCTGATGGTGTTTGTGTATCCATAATGGCTCGATCTAAAATACCAGCTTCTTCTAGAATCAGCTCGAGCTCATGCCTGGCACTTTCAAGTGCGTTCAGTGTAACTGGGGGAACATTTACATCTCTTAAGGCATAATCAAGGCTCTCAAATGCTTGTTTGCATCTTTTGAACAATCCACTACTTGCTTTAGACCTTTTTCTGCATGATTGGAGAATATTTTCTTTGGATTTCTGGGTTTCTTCCTTTTGCTGGTCTTGATTATCCACTGAATTATGAGTTAGGTTCTGCTGGTTGGTTGATGAGACCACAATTGTTGGCTCTTCTTCACCATCAGATGCTCGATGTATTGCATCATTTTCACCACCACTACTTGTAACATCGTTAGCTGGTTGGGTCAAAATGGGGCTCATTATTCTTCCAGCACATGATGAATAACCTGTAGAATTTGGCGTAATGGAAAATCCCTGGACATGACCTGCTTGAATTTGATATCTAGTTAACGATGCAGTACCTAGAACTAAATTACACAATGAACAGCGAAATGACATTGAGTATCTGGAAGTGGCACCAAGATGTTTTTCGTCTTTCCTTGGTTCCCTCACATATGCCCTACTGCTAACAATTGTTGGAGGACTCCCTTGATGAACATGTCTTGATTTCACATCTCTAACACTACCAACAACATTGGACTCCCAAGATGTATCTGATGAATAACTATAATCTTCGTTAAACACGCTGGTTAAAGCAGCACCCAGCAGTTGAGGCCCACTGACAGTTTGGTTAAGATCAATGATATTATGTTGCCTATCAGGAAATCGAAATACAGAAGTTTGTATTAGTGCTGGTTTCATCATCAAAGCAAAACGGTTGTTTCTTACATAAATTTCCGCGAAGATTCAAATGAAGAGAAATCTGGTTTCTTATATATGAAGAGAACAAATCGTTGTTGAGGACATTCGTGTTGGAAATATTATCGAATCTCAAGATGATGAAATTACTTTCCACAAAGCCTAGTCAATTTCCCGGGTGTAGGGGCTCAAGATTATTAGTGATTTAAAATCACATGCCTGCTAATCAAAAAGGTGTCTCATTGACGCAAAACTTAATTGATGAGTTTGATCTTGAAGTTGTTCAATTATACATCCAAAATCTGCAAAAAGAGCTGTTAGAGATTTGTTTAAACTTGCTTTTGATCAATTTGAAGGTAAACCATTGACTACTTGTGGATTATTTGGATGATGGTACTGCAATTGCAGTTAAAATTATAATCAATAGAGAAACTAGGGATGCCATTTTTGATTTTACAGAATCTGGTGAACAATTCTATAGTAATTTGAATACACCTATTGCTGTCTTGTACAGTGCAATTGTTATGAACTGCTTGATTAGTGTTGATATGCCATTTAACAGTGGTTTTATGACACCGGTTGAGCTTAAAGTTAGAGAAGGTTCAATTTTCAATCCTTCACCTGATACTGCTGTTTGTAGCTAAAATGTTAAAAGTGCACAGAGAATAACTGATACTTTGTTTAAAGAATTACAAGCATGTGCTGCCTCATAGAGTACTTATAATAATTTTACATTTGGTATATCAGATGCAAGATATGGTTCTTTTGGTTATTATGAAACTATTTTTGGAGGTGGCGGCGCAGGTCTAAATCTCCATGGACAATCAGGTGTTCAAGTTCATACTACAAATACAAGAATGACTGATACTGAGAATTTTGAAAACAAATATCCATGTATCTTGAGGAAATATGAAATTAATCAAGGAACAGGTGGGCTAGGTCTTTATAAAGGTGATGGTGTGAGATGTGGAATTCACAATCCCATTAGAAGCTACAGTGCTGATGCAAAGACGTGTTTTTTTACAATGGTGGTCATTCTGGTAAACGAGGTTATAATTATTGGCTGCAAAAACAGAAAGATGGACCCTATAAGGAGATTGCCTTGGGATCCCAAAATACAGTCAAGGTATCTATTGGAGATCGGATTCGTATAGAAACACCATCCGGTGGTGGATATGGTGCTTCAGAATCATCATCCTGGGACTGAGGAGGCTATCAAAATATCACATAAAATACATTATACATGTATTGATGCACCAAGTAATCTCACTGGTAGCGTTGACCCAAGCTACTAACTAAGGTGTATATTTTTTGTTAATTAAAACAAATGATTATAAAGATCTTGTAGAATTGAATTAATGTTGAAGATCGAAGAAATCTTGAGAATTTTCCGCTCGATAAGTCTTTTTTTTTATATGTGTAACATTCATTACACCTTAGGTCTACAAGAGATCAATGTTGATGCTTCCAACAAGATTAAGTCAAAAGTTAGGCTAGTTACAAGGATCTGCAGTTAATAGATGCATTAGGAAAAGGTAATTAATTAGCTGGAGAAGGAGTTGATGCATCATGATTACGATAGTTTATGGGTTGAAAATTTATAGTTAATAAGGAAGTTATTTATTGGCAAATCTTAATATACATATTTAAAAGTCAATTCTTTATCACCTGTATTTCTTTGTATCAATTCTTTCTCCATTGAGAATTTCTTGTTTAATCTTGTTTTCCCTTTAAGCAAGAAGCATAATAACAGTAATGTTCTTATACAAACACAACCTAACGAAAAGCCATTACCTAATTTATAAGGTGCAGAACGATAAACTTGTCCAACAATTTCCCCCACTGTATTACCCAACATTTGATTTGTACCTAATGCCGTGGCACGACGATAATGAGGTGCAGTGTTGTTTTTTAACCAAGTAACATCAACAGTACCATAAAGACTTGAATCAATAAAAACAGCAGCTAAATAATCTGTACCTGGAGAATGATTTGCATAAAGTAATCCATAACCAATAATACTCAATGAATTCCCCAAAAGGATCAAGTAATATTATCTATCACTTGGATAGCAAATGGTCCCCGAGCAACGAAATAACATGGAACAATTAAATATTGGGCTTGGTAAAAAAGTGGAAGCCCCATAAAGAACAATATCCACATAAAATTGTATACCAGAAAATAATCAAGTTTTTGGGTCTTTAAAAGCAGCCCAAAATTCTTTCCATTCAAATTACTTTAGTTTGTTCTTGTCTAATTCTAATCAAAGATTTTCCATGTTCATTTAGGAAATATGTATTATCAGGGTTATCAGGTAAGGCGAGCCAAAACACAGTGGAGAGACATTATGAAACTAATCCTTCAATGACGTATCACCAACTCCGACTTTGGAAACTTCCTAAAGGTTTAATTTTTGAGATCCCCGTAGCTATCAATCCACCAAAAGCACCACAGATAACCAATTCTTTTATTCTGTTCTTCCCTTTTATAAGTCATTGCAATGTATAATGTTTGAGATGGTAAACTTGTACCTTCAAATAAACCCAATAATCATCTACAAGCGAGCAATGAACCATAAGATCTTGCAAAGCAGGTGAAGATTGTGACTAAACTCGAACCAAACAAAGCCATCGACAAGAACCTATGAGCACCAATTTTTTTAACTAGCAACGTACCAGGTAGTTCCACGGTGACATATGTGGCATAAACCACAGAGACACAAGTGGAGAACTGGGAATCTGTCAAGTTCAATTGTTCCTGTAATCCAACAACTCGAGCATTACCAATATTCGAACGATTCAAAAAGAAGAGGAAGTAGATGAAACAGAACAAGGGCATTATGTATTTGTATAGCTTTCTCACCAGCTTGTCTTCTTCCTTTGGGTCAATGTACAGCTCATCTTGCTGTGCTGTGATCTCAAAGACTGTTTCGTGAAAGAGTCTCTTGAACTTGAAACATTGTTGAGGTCCACTTTCTTGTCGGACAGGCTGTGTATTGTTGCTGAATTGAGCTTTAATTGATCCATCTGGTTTTCATACTTGGTTTTACGCTGGATCTCTTATCAGACGTTAATGTTCCATACCTAAAGAGAAGATTCACTATCGATTCTTTGAGCTTCCATCTATTAAATAATCGAATTATTTTCGCGGACTTCTAACAATATAAACTGAATTTAAAGGAAGATACTGGATTAACTCAGTAACTACGATAGATATGAGAAGTCTAAATAGTGGAATTTATTTGTAGTCAGCTCTGGTATCTAAATACAGGCTGAGTTTTGGTGGACATGTTTTTTTTTTTGAAACTTTCGAAAATATTGTTAACCTAAGTATTTTCATATTTACTTTCAAATTAATTAATCTCAAATTTTTTTAAATTTTAAATCTCGCAGAACAAGATAATACTATGTATCAGGGTATATTCAGCTTTAAAACAGTGATTGCATTTGGTTTGAAGCTCATATCTTCAGTGGTTGTTGAGTTATGTTTGGTCTCTGGTGTCGGTATTCGGATATTGTCGGAGATAAAATAGATCTCAAATCAACGATATGGGTGAAGTTAGTTGTTGATATTGGGCAAATGGAACTCAAAAATATGAGTGCACTTGGTCTAATGATCTTTTAAGGTTTGATAGTGGAGATATAGCTGTTCTTGTTATACAGATTACTAAGCAAATGGATAGTAGGCAATTTTGGGTACGATTATATCAATGATATGGGTGAACTTATCAAGTGATATTGATATTGTAGACCATAAGGGAGAACATCCGCAATCCATCGATTTTATGCAGAGTTAACTATGTAGTGCGTCAATCCAACTATAGGGACGCAATCCAACTTTTTGCTGGATTGCAAATGGATATAACTCAACAACTACAATAGATATGAAGAAGCTAGACAATAGATATAGCAGCTGGACAGTGGTAGTATCAGTGTACCAAGTTACTAGACATCTGTAGTTAAACTGGTTATTGTATACCAGTATATATGGTATTCCCCATAGTTAAGGAGTGGTATCGTATAGCATTTTGTATTTGTTTTCATTGGAATGTCAACTCGTTTACCAGAATGTTTGTTTTTTTCCAGTTCGAGATTGTTGTTTACTCACAGTTTCCTAATCCAGATCCACTGTTTCAGGTGCGATCCGTTTTGGGATCGCTTTTGACAAAAGAGGAAGAGCACAAACCCATTGGGAAAACTGAAAACAAACCATTAATCAAAACAAAGTGTATACGACTCATCTTGCATGGACGTTTGAAATGTTCAATAGACACCGTGTTATATTTGTGCAAGTGCTCAGTGCCCAGTTACTTGGGCAAGATGCTCAGACTGTTCTAGACTTTTGTTTGTACTACAGCATTCAGTCGAGCTTGGGCAAAATGCACAGAGCGGTCTAGATCTTTGGCTCAGAATCTCGTTGCTACAAAACCAAAGTACATAGACAATAATGTGTATTAAAATTAGAAAGACAAGTTCGTTTATTGTTCGACTTCTTGAATGGCTTCCTCGAGAATAGCCATATAGCGAGCCACCTTATCCATGCTTTGAAGCAACCATAAGGGAAGACCTCTGTAATCCGTGGGATTATGCACGATTTAACTATGTGGTGCGTCAATCCGATAATAGGGGCGTAATCCATGGGAACCCACGGATTACAAACAAGAATAACTCAAT